>JAKUCM010007868.1:0-36034 GCA_023374145.1 Lepidium sativum
TATCCAAAAGTTTCCACTCTACATACATATTTATCATATTTTTAACTTGAAGACTATAAATCACGAACTATTTATAAATCACCAAATAAAGAAAAAAAAGAAGACACTAGAAGAAGCAAGAAAATTAAAAAGTAAAGATAAAGAAAACTTTTAATTTCTTCTAAATCACTCAATCTCCATGGGATCCGAAACTTTAGCAGAGTTTTTCTTCATTCCCGACTTTCCAACAAACCACCGTCCAAATCTCCGGCTTCCACCAGATTTCACCGGCGTCTCCATGAAACTTCTTCCGGCGATCTTTTCATCTCCCTCGCCGCCGGTAACAGCTGGTTTTGCCGGTTTCTTCATACTCTCTCTGTGTAACTTCCTGGTTGTGTAAACCTCTGCAATAGCTAGAGACATCATAAAAAGAAAAGTTGATGTGTGTGGAAAATGTGAATTAAAATTGAGAAAGATGAGTGTTTGTTGCATTTTTGGGGAGAGGTTTAGGGACTTATTTATAGAAAATATGTGTGGGGTTCATTTTACTTTATTTAGTGTGACGTACGAATTGTCTGCCACGTAATAATAATAAGTATATGTACGAATTTGTTTCTTTATAACTTGGGTAATTTGGTCTAAAAGAAGTAATATGAAGCATTAGAAACTCCAAATCGTCAAAAGTGTTTTTTTGAATCAGTTCAACAGATCTATATGTCAACAAATCAATAAACCATAAAATTTAGTTAATTTTGAGATTAATAGAACTATATAAATATTTTTGATGTCGTACTAATATAGATTTGTTACTAGAAAAAAACCAAAATATCATATTTTATCTTCCCAAATTCTAGTACTATAATTAGACCGTGTCTTCATAGACAATTTCTCCCATCTATTTTAGCAAATAATGTTTTATAGCATCAAAAAAATTTATAAATATATACTTTTAGTTTGGATAAAATATTCTTGTGTGAATTTGTTATAGTTAAAATATTTTATGGTAGACTTTAATTATAAGTTCTTGTTATATTATAGTTTTCTCAATCATGTAAGTTTAATCTCTGAAAATATTTGATCATATATGGGCTTAGTTTTTGGTATATTGCACTGAAGTGCAAAATAGTATTTTTTAAGAAGTTATAATATTAGATGAAAAATGGCGCAAGAGAAAAAGAAGAGTGAATTGTAAAGCATTTTAAGTTGTTTTAATAATTGATGGGACACTCTTGCAACATTTATTTAAGTAAATCCTCCCCTGAGTATGACCTGAATTTACCAATCTAACTTATCATTTATTACATAAAAATTTAATTATCACATAATAGTATTTGACTTTAGTTTTTTGGTCCATGTCAATGAATTCACAGTTAATAATGAATTATACTAAATTTTTATTTACACACTTACGCATACGTTAGGGAAATACGTCGCTCACATATGTTTGATTGGATAGCTTTAAATGAACAGTTGTTTCTTTTGCTATCGATCACAACGCTTTTTAAAATGAACCGTTAAAAATAGTGTTTAGAAATTAGCGGTTGAAATGGATGTTTAGAGTTATTTACAGACATTTAACTGTTAGTTTTAAATAGATTTATTTATAAACATTTTTCAATAGAAACTCCTCTTTTCAAAACTTCTGTTACTCCATCTACAGTGAATAATCGGACCCTAATGTTACAATCAAAAATATTTGTAGTAAAGTATTGAAGGTTGTTAAAAAGTATGAAGACAAAACATATTAAAAAGAGTAAAGATTCGAGAGATTATCCAATATCCTAAGAGGAGTCTGACTCGGCCGCCAATTTACAATCGTATCGAACCACAACATTCATAAACGTGTCCAACAACATATATAGTTTTAACCTTTTAATGTAAAATTTATTCGAAATTATATTCATATTCTATTTTTTTATTTCTTTCATTTCCCAATTGTTGGTGTAGTGCGTGACTTCTCACGATCAGCGACTATATCAATCTTTTTGAGAATTTCTGACTTTTTTATAAATTTTTTTATCTAAAGCCCTGTATGTTTTTTAGTCAAGTTTCTCGACTGTTGGGTTCCACTTGGGGATGATTGCACAATCTTATTATTAAGGATTAATATCAGATTTTGTTCGATGTATTCATTATTCTTTTTTTCTGAAAAAATGTCAAAGATCCGATACTAACTCTAAAAACATTTCATATTATATTCACCACGTGCGTAAAATTCAAACCGACAATTATTGATCCTGTCGAAAGTCTCCGACGAACAAATAAAATTCATTTTAACGTTAGAAGAAAACAAAGAACATGTAAAACAGTAAAGAGTCTACAGTCAGCTTCGACCAAACCCCAAAACATGTCCGGCGGGTTCTTCCGGGTGTGTTTTCAATCATTTTTCTTAAATTCGGTGATTGATGTATCAATTTTTAGATCCAGATTGATTCAATTCAGATTTCGCGTTTGTTTGAGCTCCCATAGTTTTAGTTCTCCATCGCTTAGTTTTGACTTCGCTCTGATTCATCTTGGCTTTGAGTTTTCAGGGTACTTCCGCCGAGCAGGATACTCGGTTTTCTAACAAACAAGCCAAATTGATGAAAAGCCAGAAATTCGCTCCCGAGTTGGAGAATCTTGTCAGTTTATATCCCTTCCCAGGCTCCAAATATCTTTATGTCCTCTTCCACTTTTACGAATTTATGAATTCTGTGTCAAAGTGGTCATCTATTTCAGAAACTCGTTGCTGAGTTTGAATTGTTATTTAATCAATGCATATCTTACTATGAAATTTTAGTTTGGGGGAGGACTTAACAATAAATTGTTTTCTCCCTTGTCGCTATTGACATTCTCTGCTTGGCTTGGTGTTAGGTGGATGTGACCAAAGTGAAGATGGATGTTATGAAACCTTGGATTGCAACTAGAGTTACTGAGCTTCTAGGCTTCGAAGATGAAGTTTTGATCAATTTTATCTACGGTCTTCTTGATGGCAAGGTAGCTGTTAACTCATCTTCGCTTTTCCTGTACTTCAGTCGTGTTGTAAATCGTTTCATAAATTTCCTGGAAGGTTTAGCAGTCTTGCTTATTGAAGTTACTTGAGATAAAGGGTAATACGGTATTATAGCCATGTCATGGATACAAGTAAGCTTTGTGGTAGCGGCAAAACTATTGTTGGACTAATATCCAATTGGACGGTCTTCCTTATGTAGGTAGTGAACGGTAAGGAGATTCAAATATCCCTAACAGGATTCATGGAGAAAAATACTGGCAAGTTCATGAAAGAACTCTGGACTCTTCTTCTAAGTGCACAGAATAATTCAAGTGGTGTGCCACAGCAATTCTTAGATGCCAGAGAAGCTGAAACAAAGAAGAAACAGGTATTCTTGGGAAGTCATTTTGAAGTTAAAATTGATAATAAATGACTTTTCGCTTTATTTTCGTCTCATAATCTTTCCTTTTGTGGCAGGAAGAAGCAATACAAAAGGCAGATCGGTTAGCAACTGAAATAGGAAGGAGGAGAGAAGGAGAAAAGAATAACCTTGAGCACGATGAATTGGGGAAAATAGTAAGACTAACTTATTCATGCTAGAGATTCAGTCTTTACAGTTGTTCTTCTGGTTTTAACATTCGCCTGTTCTTTTCATGTTATTCAGATACTTCTGCAATAATTAGGGTTCATGTGCTTTACCTCAAACTACTGTAGGACAGCGGTGGTGAACTCAAGGTGACAAATGGGATGGAGAGAAAAGTTTCAAGAGATCGTTCAGAGGATGGAAGAAGGGCTGACGAGAAGGATGGTGTAAAAGAAAGGAGAAGGTAAAATTCTCTTAATTCCTATGTATTCGTTACTATCATGTAATTTATTGAGATAAGATAGAATACCTCTGATTTCTGGTCATCATTGTATCCCATGTGTTCTTAATCATGTTGTGTACATCAAATTTGGGAATTTCCATCTATTCTTGATTAAGTTCATCCGACTATTGTATGTGGATCATCTTTATTAAATACTCGTTGGCATAATTTCTTTTGAGTATAAACATCAATGGCTGTGATGGGTCTTCTATCCTTGTAGCATTGAGTTATGCTCATGTGCTTTGCATGTACATTGGGTCTGCTAGTGGTCCAGAAATCTGTTTATGGCTAAGAGTGTATTGTGAGTTGGTTTTGACATTGTTCTTCCTTGATGCAGGAATCTGATATCACCACGTCGCAGAGATGCATCTCGTTCATCCCTTAGGTAGTTCTTAAATAGTTTTTCTTTTTCTAACACCATGTGCTTTATATACATGAGTATGTTGATTGGTTGATTTGCAGGCGGTCTCGTTCTAGGTCAATCAGCCAAACAAACTCAGGATCCAAAAGTATTTCTGAGTGTGTTACTTTCTACAATTATATCTCTTAATCCAATAAAATTTATTAATCGTAACCCTAGTGTGAGATTTGCTAATGACTGATCTACGTGTACAACAGTGAACGAAAATCTAAGAGCTTGTCTCAATCATCAGATGCCTCCATCTCACCAGGAAAGCGGAGATCGTCATATTTAAGACGTAGATCCAGGTCTGTATCTCCTCGGCCACGTAAGAATTGTTCTCCTTATGGAAGCAGGTCGCGGTCACCTGTTAGGCATCACAGGTCACCATCACCAGTAAGACGACGCCGTGTATCTACGCCTGAGGGACGCCGTCAATCATCACCACCTTCAAGGCGTCGCCGTTCCCCATCACCCTTTAGGCGGCGCAGGTCACCATCTTCTCCTGCTAGGAGACGCAGGTCACCATCTTCTCCTGCTAGGCGACGCAGGTCACCATCTTCTCCTGCTAGGCGGCGCAGGTCACCATCACCACCTGCTAGGCGGCGCAGATCACCATCTCCCCCTGCTAGGCGTCACAGATCTCCACTGCCATATAGGCGGCGTAGGTCTCCTATGTCGCCAGCTAGGCGGCGCAGGTCTCCATCTCCACTTTATAGGCGTAACAGGTCACAGTCTCCACCAGTTATGCGAGGAAGGTCTGACTCACAAGGGAGGTCTTCATCACCGGTGCCTAGGCGCAGGGCACATACCGGGGCAAGATTGCCTTCCCCACCTGCTGAGAAAAGATTGCCATCACCACCCGCTGGGCAAAGGTTGCCTTCACCACCCCCAAGGCGTGCAGGATCACCTTCGCCAATTAGGATTGGAGGACCTCGTCCAGCCAGTCACCTGGAATCACCATCACCCAGTTCACTGTCCCCTCCTGGTAGGAAAAAAATGTTACCATCTCCATTTGTTCGAAGACGCAGTTCACTGACACCTGCCAAAGAGCAAGACTCCCAATCACCAGCTGGAAGCCAGGAAGCAGAATCCCCTTCACATGTCAAGAAGGGTGGATCTATGTCACCTGCTAGGGGTCGAAGTAGATCTTCCCCTTCTTCTCGGCATCAGAGAGCATACTCTCCTATTCCGTGCAGATCACCAATACCTGTCAGCCGGCAAAGTAGAAGATTTCCATCTGGTTCACGATCAGCTGACAACAGACGTAGGAAATGGTCTCCTTCTTGGAGTAGATCCTTGTCTAGGTCGCTCTCACCTCCTGTTCGCCGAAGGTCTCCTTCACCTATTGGAAGGAAACAGCAAAGGGACAGAAGATCGCCTGGATACCCATCTGCAGAGCGAGATAAGTATGTTCATCATGACTCAGTTTACCGTTTTGCATGTGTAACTACCTTGTAACGTAAAGTAGTATAAGCTGTTGAAAGTTGCATGCTGATTGTTTGTATAAACAGTTATTTACTCCTTGACCACTTGTTTGCTTTCGTGTTGCCTATAGAGAGGAAAGGTTTCAAAAATCCAAGCTGTTAAATGAAACTTCAGTGCAGTCACCTGATCCTGATAGGAGGAAACAATCACCAGAAAAGATGCAAGTAGGGCGTGTAGAACATGCGAAGGAGCAAGAGAGAAAGAGGTGAATTTTTTGTTTTCATTCCTTTTTCCGTGTGATTTTCTTTCAACTGATTTCAAGGTTTGCTAAACGTTAGTCTATTTAACCATTTTTTTAACAGTGGCAAGTTGTTAGAGAGAGTGAAAGACTGTGAGCAGGTTGAGAAAGAGGATAACAGCGACCTGGTTGCAAACCTTTCCTCTGATTCCAAGGAAAGCAGTAGACATCGAACTAAGGACAAAAAGAGAAGAAAGAATAAAAGAACTTCGAGGGAAGAGATATCCTCAGATGATAATGGTAGTTCTGATTCTGATTTAGAAGATAGGAAGGAGGCTAAAAGAAGGAGGAAGGAAGAAAAGAAAGCGAGAAAGGAGAAGAAACGCTGGCGAGAGGAGAGACGTCGTAAAAAGGAAGAACGTCGTGGTGGAAGGGAGAGAAATAAGAACAGAGAGCATTCTAATACATCAGAGGATGAAGCCGAGACCTGCTCTGAGAATAAAAAAGGAGAGTCAGATCCAAAGAGGCTTGAGATTGAGTTGCGAAACAAAGCACTTGAAGCATTGAAAGCAAAGAAGGGCATCAGCCACTAAATCCTCATCCAACTTATTTCAACATCTTTTGTGTGGTGCTTTTTCTTACATGTTTTAAACTTTCTTATGTTGTCTGTTTGTTGGTGGCAGCAAAGTTGGACAAGTGACAATTACTCTGCTATTCTTGAGTGCAGACTTTATGCAGACCTTAATGGCAGTTACTGGTAATAGTTTCTTGCATTGTGTAGTTTTTATATGCAACTTTGGTATTGTGGTTGTCTGAGAATTATTGTGTTTGGGTTGATATACAAATGCTCAAAATCCACCCAACTTTTGCGGTTGTTTCTGCTACTAATTGGATCAACTGAAATGCCAAATTATACTGAAACATGGTTGTTCCTCTGGGATTTGTTTTTAGATGAGAGTATAGTGTCAACTACAGGAATTGATTGAGAAAGTGGCTATATTGCGTATCTTATCATTTCTGCAGAGGCTTGGTCAGGTGAATCTCTTTCTTATAATCTTTTTGTGTTTTCTACTTGCGATATCTGTAACGTATGCAATTACAATCTTTACTATTAAATCACAAAAACAATTGATCAGAAGCAAATATCTTACAGTATAGTACAATTCATATATTCACAATTCTTCTTGGTCCAATTTTTATTCATCACAATCAAAACGCAAACACTTGATCCACAACTCCGTTTCCAGATCACCTTTTTGAGTCGTTTGCAATTTCCTCTTTTAAACTCCGTAGAAGAGGTAGGCGTCATGGGGGAGAGGTTCTGTACCTTCGAGATACCGACACACTTGCTTCATCACTGGTCTTGATGCTGGAGATCTGTTCGCGCACAGAAGTGCCGTTTTCAGAATTAGTAACACTTGACGAGCCTCTAAATCATCTCTATTGAGTCTCGTATCGCATCTCTGTAAGAGATCGCCTTTCTTGAACCCTTGAAGCACCCAGTTAACTAAACTGATCTCTTCTGGTGGTTTCGTTGGTTCTATGGCTTTCCTTCCACAAACAATCTCCATAATCAACACTCCAAACGCAAACACGTCTGTATCACGTGTTACCTTTCCCGAATCGACTAGTTCTGGTGCCATATGTCCTGTGGTGTTGTGTCTGCTTCCTTGACCATAATCTCCTAGTCGAGCGCTCAGCTCTTCGTCTAAGAGTACGTTGCTGGGTTTGACATTGCCGTGAACCATATGTTTTTGACCCTCTTCGTGAAGGTATTGAAGTGCTGATGCAATTCCTTTTATGATGCAGAAGCGATCTGGCCATGTGAGAACTGGTCGATCAGTGCTGAACAAGAGTCGGTCTAAGCTTCCATTAGGGACATACTCGTAAACGAGGTAGATCTTGCTTCCTTTGGTGCAGTACCCAAGTAGATTAACAAGGTTTCTTTGTCTTAACCTCCAGATCACGTCGATCTCAGCTATTAGGGCTGTCTTTTGCTGCCTTGTGGTACACGTAATTCTCTTTACTGCGATGGTCTCTGTAGGAGTAAGTTGTCCTTTGTAGAAACTCCAAGAGCTTAGAGCTTTGGAAGCCTCCTGTTGTGCTGGAAATCATCTGGTACAAGAATTTCCCGGCGCCTCCTGTGAAGATTTCTTTTCTACGGAAGACCCAGAATCCTAAGAAGCTCAAGATCATGATCCCAAATGTTGCTGATACAGCGCAGATTATGATCAGCTTTGTGTTGTTTGAATCCTTCTTTGATGAAACTGGAGGATTTTGGGACGGAGATGATGGAGGCGGTGGGTCTGGAATAGAAGGAAGCTTCGTGATATCAAAGTCCGATGCTTTCCCGTTCATGCTATAGCTCCAGCCTAGAATAAAATGTGTGCTCGCTATAGTTCCGGTGGCCGCAGAGAATCCGACATAATGTTCTGCGGAAAAAATTGCAGAAAGATTCAGTTTTCTTGAGAGAAGAGGCAAACTCGGTTTTGAACGTTGCAGAGGAGCCAACGTAACATTAAGCATCGTCTCTGTAGCATTGTATTGGTTCTGTATTGGTTAGACTTGATTTAATTTCGGTTTAGCAACCAGTTTAATGTTTATATATACCAATTTGTACAGATACATGGTAGTTACAATGAATATAGACAGATTCTTAAATAAACGAATGTATCTTCTTCTTCTCTTTTCTTTACTCCATTAACGAATCACTGCATCATTGTTCAAGCTTAATCGACTTCGAAATCTCAGCTAATATGCTATCAGAGCGCTATATCTGCTTGTTTGAGCTGTAATTTCGAGTTATTTGAGCTTAATTTCAGTGAAATTGGATGATGGTGGTAGCCAATGTTCGTCGCAGTAATCGTCGTCCGGTGAGATCCACACGCGCAGGAAGCTTGAGCTCAATTCTTGAACCTCAAGATTCTTTTCCTGTGTTAATGAATCCTGATAGCATTCACTCTCCTCTGTTCCTTCACAATGCCGATCATCCTGGAATGATTGTATCTGTAGAATTAGACGGATCGAATTATAATCAGTGGAGTTCTGCGATGAAGATAGCTCTTGATGCGAAAAACAAAATCGCATTCATAGATGGTTCTTTACCACGTCCTGAAGAAGGTAACAATCTTTCACGAATCTGGTCTAGGTGCAACAGTATGGTCAAATCTTGGTTAATGAATTCAGTGTCTAAACAAATATATGGTAACATTTTGTCTTTTGATGATTCTACTGAGATTTGGAAAGACTTGCATAATCGCTTCCACATGACGAACTTACCATGCACATTCCAACTTATTCAACAGATACAGGATTTGCGTCAAGGCTCTATGGATCTATCTAGTTATTATACGCTTTTAAAAACTTTGTGGAATAATCTTGATGGAGCTGAAGTAAATGAGCCGTGTGCGTGTTGTGGAGTGTTTAATTGTGCAGGACAAACTGCTTCAAAACTTAAGATTGAAAGAAGCCGCATCATAAAGTTCTTAGTTGGATTAAATGATAAATATTCTATCATTAGAGGTCAGATTATCATGAAGAAACCATTGCCTTCTCTTGCAGAAATTTATAATATGTTGGATCAGGATGACAGCCAAAAGAATTTTAACACAGTCACTGCATCTTCTGCCTTTCATGTTGGTGAGGTTAATACACAGCTTAGTGTGAATGCAGTTCAACAAGGACATCATAAGAAACCACTTTGTTCTCATTGTGGATATTCTGGTCATGTTGTTGATAAGTGTTACAAATTGCATGGATATCTTGTTGGTTATAAGAAAGGAAAAGGTTCTCATTCTGGTAATACAATTGTTGCTGCTCAAGTGTCTGATATGGCTGTTTCAGGTCTCAATAGTCTTGTTGGTAATCTAAACAAGGAACAGATCCAAAACTTTATTGCTTACTTCAGTTCACAGCTTCAGAACAATGACTCAGGAACCGTTTCTTCTAATACAGATTCTACTGGTATTTCTTTCTCTCAACATACTTACAGCTTTATTGGAATTTTAGCTGCCACTGAGTGTGTTACTAAGGTTAATACGTTGATAATTGACTCTGGTGCTACACACCATGTTTGTTATACAAAGGATGTTTTCATAAATCTTGACATATCTGTACGGCATTATGTCAACTTGCCTAATGGAACCACTATTAGAGTAAGTGGAGTAGGGAAAGTTGCACTCACTGACAGAATTATGTTAGAGAATGTGTTCTACATCCCGGATTTTTGCTTGAATCTCATTAGTGTGAGCTGTTTGACAGAACATTTGGGATCTAAAGTGATTTTTGATTCTGATTTTTGTGTCATACAGGACATCAAGGGGTTGGTGATTGGAAAGGGTGATAAGCTTGGGAAACTATACATTGTGGATGCTGCACACAATACTGATCTTTCACCTATTTCTATAGTTGCTAATTCTGTAATTGATGCACATGTTTGGCATCATCGTCTCGGTCATGTCTCTTTTTCAAGATTAGATACACTTACTCATGTACTCGGTTTATCAAAACACAAGAATAAAGGGTTAGTTCATTGTGCAATTTGTCAGAAAGCAAAGCAAAAGAAACTTTCATATTCAAACCGACAGAACAAATGTTCAAATCCTTTTGATCTCATTCACATTGATATATGGGGACCTTTTCAGAATGTACTCAAGAAGGTTACAGATATTTCCTCACAATTGTAGATGATTATACAAGAGTAACTTGGGTGTATCTACTTCGTCTGAAAAGTGATGTTCTGACTGTTTTCCCTGATTTTCTTGCCATGATTGAAACGCAGTTTGGAGGTAAGGTCAAGGCTGTGCGTTCAGACAATGCACCTGAATTGAAATTTGAGACATTGTACAGAGCAAAGGGTATTGTTTCTTATCATTCGTGCCCTGAAACACCAGAACAGAATTATGTTGTAGAGAGGAAGCATCAACATCTACTCAATGTTGCCAGGTCTCTTCTTTTTCAGTCTCAAGTTCCTCTTTCTTTCTGGGGGATTGTGTGCTTACTGCTGTCTTTCTCATTAATAGAACACCCTCTCGGGTTCTCTCTAATCAGACACTATATGAAATGTTATTGAAGAAGCTACCTGCTTATGATGATCTCAGGGTTTTTGGTTGTTTATGTTATGCTTCCACATCACCAAAAGGGCGTCATAAGTTTCAGGCACGTTCTCGAGCATGTGTTTTCCTTGGATATCCATCTGGATATAAAGGTTACAAACTACTCGATCTTGAAACTAATTCCACTTTTATATCTCGGAATGTGATATTCTATGAGGATTTATATCCTTTTCGTCAACAGCAGTCACCTTCTGCTTCTCATTCAGCTTTCTTTCCTCCTATCAATTGTAAAGATTTTGCATCTACTACTTCAACTGATTCTGCGATCGACTCATCTGCTTCTATTCCTGCCTTGTCTACAAAACGAGTGTCCAAACCTCCATCATATCTTAATGACTATGATTGTAATGCTGTTAGTTCCTCTATTGAACATCCTCTGTGTCATGTTCTAACATATTCTGCATTATCTGACCCTTACCGAGTCCTTATTAATGTTGTGAATACTATTTCTGAACCAAACACATATGCAGCTGCTAAAGTAGTCCCAGAATGGTGTACAACTATGACCACTGAGTTGCAGGCACTTGAAGATAATGTCACTTGGGAGATATGTACTTTACCACCAGGTAAACATCCAGTTGGTTGTAAATGGGTTTATAAGGTAAAACTGAATGCGGATGGGAGTTTAGAACGGTATAAGGCCCGCCTCGTTGCCAAAGGCTATACTCAACAGGAAGGTCTAGACTTTGTTGACACTTTCTCTCCCGCTGCAAAACTTGCCACTGTCAAGCTATTGATTGCGGTTGCTGCTGCCAAAGGTTGGTCTCTCACGCAACTTGATATTTCAAATACTTTTCTTAATGGAGATCTCAAAGAAGAGATTTACATGTGTTTGCCTCCTGGTTACTCACACAAACAGGGGGAATCATTTCCTTCTAATGCTGTTTGTCGACTACACAAATCCCTTTATGGTCTAAAGCAAGCCTCTCGACAATGGTTTTTAAAATTCTCTGCTTCTTTAACAGAACTCAGATTTCAGAAGTCTTCTGGTGATCACACTTTGTTCCTCAAGCATGTTGACAACATTTATATGGCTGTGTTGCTTTATGTTGATGATATAATCATCGCTAGTAGCTGTGATCATGCTACTACTTTACTCAAGAATGCTTTACAATGCACTTTCAAGCTGTGGGATCTAGGGGCTCTTCGATACTTTCTTGGTCTAGAAGTAGCTCGTAACCCCACTGGCATTTATCTTTGTCAGCGCAAATATGTTCTTGAACTTCTTACTGAGACTGGCTTTATCGGTTGTAAAGCACATTCAGTTCCTATGGAACCTAATCTGCGACTCTCTAAAGATGATGGGGATCTCCTTCCTGATGCTGAGCAATACAGACGCTTGGTTGGTAAGCTGTTATATCTCACATTCACTAGACCTGACATAACCTATGCTGTTCATAAGTTGTGTCAGTTTACTGCCTCTCCTCGGTTGCCTCACTTACATGTTGTTCATCGAGTTCTTTCTTACTTAAAGGGCTCCATTGGACAAGGTTTGTTTTACTCTGCCACCACCGACCTGAAGCTTTCTGGTTTTGCTGATTCTGACTGGGCTTCATGTCCTGACACTAGACGTTCCACATCTGGTTATTGTATGTTCCTCGGCACTTCCTTAGTTTCTTGGAAATCAAAGAAACAGAGTGTTGTTTCTTTATCCTCTGCGGAAGCCGAGTATCGATACATGTCTTTTGCAGTACGAGAGATGTTATGGCTGCGTCGTTTGATGTTGGATCTCTGGATTCCTATTGATGAAGCTTCAGTTCTGTATTGTGATAATACAGCTGCGATTCATATTGCCAATAATCCAGTTTTCCACGAGCAGACTAAGCATATTGAACTCGATTGTCACTACATTCGTGAACACATTGATTCCGGGCTTATTCGTACTCTTCATGTTAAGACAGAGCATCAGCTTGCTGATGTCTTTACCAAGGTTCTCTTTCCTACTCAATTCAAGAAGCTATTGTGCAAGATGGATCTCATTAATATTTTTGCTCCTTCTTGAGGGGGAATATTGATTCTGTATTGATTAGACTTGATTTAATTTCGGTTTAGCAACCGGTTTAATGTTTATATATATATATATATATATATATATATATATATATATCAATCTGTACAGATACATGGTGGTTACAATGAATATAGACAGATTCTTAAATAAACGAATGTATTTTCTTCTTCTTCTCTTTTCTTTACTCCATTAACGAATCACTGCATCATTGTTCAAGCTTAATCGAATTCGGAATCTCAGCTAATACATTGTATTCGATCCACACTCTAATCGGCTCACCACTTGCCAGCTTCAAACTTATGATCTTTGCCTCTCTGTCATCAAAATATGCAGCCGATGCTGATTCAATGGATATCACTCCATTTAGGTCGATACCAACGTGATTATCATCAATATCATTTAACTCAACGGCCTGCACGGTGTCAAATTCATCAGCGAAAATGCGATTCAAGGAGTTTCCATTGTTGGAGGTATTGAAGAGACCTAGATAATTGCTAGGAAAGGCCCCGCTAAAGTCCATCGAAGGTGATATGACGAAAGCTAAGCCGTGGCCTGGTGCGCCTGTTCCTGGAGTGATGGTACAAAGCTTGTGGAGAAAGAAACCAAATTTGAGGAATTATGGTTTAAGAAAGTCAAGGGAAATCCATGAAAAGCTTGACCAATTTGCCTCATCGAAGTGTTTGTCAACTCCAAGAGACCACTAGGGTAGATCTTAGTGGAACCAAACTTCAAGAGATTTGCCTCCAAGAAGCCATGGTCAAGGAATTTGGTTTCTCGTTGACTTGAGACGCAACAAACTAGGTAAAACAGGGAAACTATTGTTAGAACTAAATATTTGGAGATTATCGCCATTGATAGTTTTCAGAGTTCTTAAGTTGCTTGTGTTCAATACTTCTGTCTCTTTTTATAGTTTCAAAATATTCGGACATTTTCATATTCAAACAGGTTTGTTTAAATTGAGAAGTTAAGCAAACTTCAGTCGAGTATTTGACTTTTAAAAAAAAATATAAATTGCTAAACCAACCTTTTACTGGTATCCTTGAATTATTCATTTGGAGTTTCCTCTTAAATTTCTTGTTAATAAAAACTATTGCAACAAGAAAATGACAAAGTTCATATCAATTTAATTAAAACTTGATTATATTTTCACATTTCAACCCAAAAAAAAAACTTGATTACATTTGCCGCGTCAGAAAGGTGTTGTGCTGGCCTTGCTGTTTAGCCACTTTAAATAGTAGATTAACTATAGAACTAGCAGATTACATAAATAAATATGCAATTAAATTAAGAAGAAGAAGAGTTGACTATTCATAGTCCTTAATGAAAACTTGCCGAATCTGATGCAGAAAGTATATATAAACAGCAAAACTGAGAGAAGTTTTCATACAAATTCTATATGTAGACGTCGTCACTAAAACTTTTCAACTTTACTTGTGATATAGGCGTATCAAGAGCACTAAAAGTCATATCTTATCTTTTCCTTCGCAGTACAAATGGTTATTGTAAATTACGTACAAATCAAAATGATTCAGCTAACGATTTTGACATCTAGAATTTGACTTTTCCCTTCAACAATTTATGGATTAAATAAAAATTTTAAATAGTAAGTTTTAAATTATTGATCGGGTCTTATCAATCCAATGTTGACGTCGACAAAAACATAATTATTATAAATTACAGACAAATATCATTCCGATTGCCGAATTCTTTTTAGTGGAATTTGGGTGGATATACAAAATGTTTTGTATATATCAAAACCTAACACACCCTAAATTTGTAGGGTCTGTTCATATCACTTTGACGATTATATCATATGACCGATTAGAACTGATTCATCTTCTATAATTCTATAATTGTGGAATTGATGACGGCTCTGATTGCGAATCCTTTGATTTAGGAGGACAACATGAATCGGCTTTGTTCGTATCAAATTTAGCACAAATCTTTTATAAGAGTGGTTTCACCGTGTTCAGTTGCCTATGTACCCTCTAAAATGGAATCAAGCCGGTAGTGGTTCTATTACATTCGTATTCTAAGTTCAATTCTCTTGAATGTTCTCAGTTTTTCATATGTTGTTGAGTGTTCTTGTTCTCCAAGTTGTCTCCTTGTTCTCCTTTCTGTCCTTTCCTTTTATAGATAGTTCTGTTTGAACTTGGATTCTTAAGTGGAGTCCATGTGTCGTTGACAACGTACACGTGTCATTCTGCATGCTTCCAGCTAATGCCAGATGTGAGTTTCGGAGTACGCATGTCAATCTCACTGATTTTATCTGTTTGTCAGACAAGTGTAATCTTTAGAGTCTAACCGATGTCACCGATGTGTTAGTATTTGTTCATGGGCTTTTGTTGCCTTAATGGGCTTTTAGATTTGGGTTTTTGGCATAATTGGGAGAGACCTATTAACCCTCTACAGGCTTCATGTTATGATTTAGGAGGAAACCATAGCCACACTTAGGAATAACATTTGGATTTGGTTTCATGTAATTGGTTTTGTTGCATCCACTTGAGTCGGTTGATGCTTCTATCGCTGCCATCATCTCAAATCCAACAAAAACAAAACTCAGATCCATGAGTGGAAACGAATTATTATAACATCGCTTTTAAATGATGCGATCGGTGCTTGGAGCTCATCAAATCCAACAAAGACCGTATTAACACCTCCTCCGACTTCAACTCGTTTAAGAACAATTATCTCCTTATCTACTCTCTCATGATGCGTTCGTAGATCTCTCTCTGTTCCCTTTCTCGATCTTTTTCTACGCAATTTGTTATTTGTCTCGCTTTGATCGCTAGTGTAAGTGGTATTTGATCGTTGTGATTTGACCGGAATGTAGCTCCTCTTCTTTCGATTCTTAGTGTGTTTTTACAAAATTGCTCTTACATGGGAATCAAATCTCAATATTTCTTTCCCTCGAGAAGTAGATACCAGATTTAGATATTTTATGTCTACTTAGACCAATTGGAATAGTTGTGACTTAATAATGTATGTCTTTAGCGGCTAAAGTATATGATAACGAATATATTTTCAGATAATAAATGTATTAAAAGATAATTATATAATTAACAGATAATATATATTAACACATACTATATATACTATATGCTAATCAAATTTATTTTTATCATATTAAATATATTACCATATAATATATATTTTAATCGTATAATATAATATATGTGTTAGCATATAATGTTTGTATTATTGGATAATAAATGCATGATTACTATATCTTACTACTTTAAACTATTATATAGTGCTTTAATTATTTTAATTTCATTTGACTATGTTTTAGTGTAATTTTATTTTAATATTTCGTAATTGTTTATTATTTGATTTTTTAATCAAAATTATAAGTTTATAAGAGTAACTAATATTTTAATTTTAAATTAAATATAAAATTAAAGAGTAAACTTTACTTAAAATATTGTCGTGGAATTTGTAAACTTTACATGAAATCTGCTCTAGTCTCTAAACACTAATATTTAAACTGTAAATTCTAAACCACAAACCAAATATTTTCTCAAATGTTAGAGCAAATACTCATATTTTCTATATATATTATTTTATTTTTATATTTTAAATATAAAATTTACAAATCTCATATTATTATTATATCTTATTACACAAAACTCTAAATCATTATAGTTTGTTTATAAATTTTGTGTTTTGATATTTGTTGATTTTATATGATCATACTTTAGTAAGAAATTATTTTACTACTTCTTAATTGTTTTTTATTAAATTCTGTAATCAAAATTATAAGTATATAGTAATAATTTTTTTTTTTTAATTTTAAATTAAATATATAGTTGAGAAACAGATTTCACGTGAGCTTTTCTTATAAAAACAGTATAATTTATGTAAAATTTTCGGCAAACAGAATTTATGTGAAATCTAGCTAAATGTATAAATGTAATTACGTTTCAAATTTTTTATTATTTAATTATTAAAGACAAAAATATAAATTTACTACTCTCATAAATTATTTTTAGAGAAGAATTCAATTGAATATATTTCTGCATTTAGAATAAACTTTTGAGCCATATTTGTCATTTTCCCAAAAGCCATAAACTTGTTGAAGAAAACTAGAACGTGTCTTGTAGCTAAACTGAATCAGAGAGCATCTTCCAAAGAGTAATGTAGTTGGCAATTGTCAAAGACAAATAATTTGCCAATGAGAACCAAGTTTCTTTACATAAAGGTGAAATCTTGAAAGCAGAAACATAAAAGGACTGTGCTTTACATCAATGGTGCTGGTCATGGCTTCCCACTTGTACACGATTCCTCCACAAGGCCTTCACTTTCTTCCTTCTTCTTCTTCCCGGAAAAGTCACTTGTACCTCTCTTTCAAACACTTAAAGCTACAACCCCAGTCATCAGCTTCCTCCGTCTTCGTTCGTTGCGCATCACAGATTTCCGAATCTATTACCTTCGAAAGATGGTCTCTCAATAGAATGTCTGCTCTCGTCACCGGCGGTACTCGCGGGATTGTGTTTGTGCCTCTTCACTTCTTTTAAATTTCAGCGAGTCTGCGCCTAGCCAGTCTTGGAGCAGAGGTTCATACGTGCGCTCGGAGTGGGAGTGAGTTGGAGAATTGTTTGAGAGATTGGAATCATTCTGGTTTCCGAGTTGTTGGCTCTGTCTATGATGTCTCTGATCGAGCTCAGCGAGAGGCTTTGATGGAGACAGTATCTTCTGTATTTGACGGGAAGCTGTATATCCTTGTAAGGTTTGAATGTCATTGCTCGGCAACAATGCACATAACGTGTTCGTTGGTTTGTTTGTGAGAACCTTTTTATAGATTACTAAGGGACAAATTTCTTCTTTTGTGATACCAAAAAGAAAAAAAAAGTTTCTTTCTTTTGTTAACTTTTCTTCGATTTTGTTTTTCCGCCTTCAGGTAAACAATGTTGGGACGAACATCAGGAAACCAATGGTAGAGTTCACGGCTGGTGAATTTTCAACTCTCATGTCGACCAATTTCGAATCAGTTTTCCATTTATGCCAACTTGCTTATCCTCTGCTTAGAGCATCTGAGGCTGGAAGTGTTGTGTCCATTTCTTCTGTTTCTGGGTTTGTCTCCCTCAAGAACATGTGGGTCCAATCTGCAACAAAAGGTATTAGATTGTCTGGAAACAAAGAAACATCTCCTCTATCTATATATTCAGATTTTAAAGGTGTTTAGATATATGGATACGGATGTTTCGCTCTCTCCACAAAGCGTAAACAGTAGCTTGCACGACCATACTTCTTAGTGTTCTTGACATTCTGGAACGCCCCTATTGCAGCCATGTTAGAAGATGATTCCAGTCCACAAATCTGAAAGGTGGAATGCCAAGCTTTGCATTAAGTCGTCTCCATACTGCAGTGCTGTACTCACAATGCAGGAGTAGATGGCCTCGCGTTTCAGGTGAGGAGGTGTAGAGAACACAAAGGTCAGAAGGTGCAATGCCCCATCGGTGGAGGCGAGTTCTCACTGGGAGTCTATCTAATGTCGAGACCCAAAAATTGAATGCCACCTTCGGTACATGTCCCTTAAACCAGACTTGCGGTTTCCAGTTTACTTTCTCAGCCGTAGGTGTTAAATATTCCCAAGTGAGTTTAGTGGAGAATTTACCAAATTTTGAGGCTCCTGTTTGCCACTGGAATTTATCAGCTCCGTTTGAGTGAGATGGAGGTGAGACTTGCAGTAATGTGTTGCGCAGCAAAACCAGCGAGGCGTTTCGAGTGTTCTCCCTAGGAAAACACCACACCCCGGCGCTTTAGTCGCGTCCGCTAGAGATGCAGAGAGCGGAATACATGTGAGCTGCGGTCCTGTATAACCAATTGTATCAATTAGGGAGCCAAACACATACCAATTATCAAACCAGAATGAGCAGGATGCTCCATCTCCAATTTTACAAATCAGAAATTTCTTAGCCAAAGGCCTCATCCCTAACAGAGATTTCCATATCCAAGACCCTGAACCCTTGGAATCCGCCGACCGACCAAAAGCTCCCTGTTTTGAGTCTATGTTTAGTGATCCACTTCACCCAAAGAGAGATTGTGCTGGTAAAAAACAGCCAGATGAGCCTCATGTTTAAGGTAATGTTCCAGGTGGCTATGTTTCACAATCTCAATCCCCTTTCTTCTTTTGGCAAACATACCATCTTCCAACTGACTTTCGCCGCAACTGTTCTATCAGTAGACCCATTCCATAAAAATTTGTTACACAGCTTTTGAATGTGGTTCATACACCCCTTTGGTAGTATAAATGCAGATCCCCAGAAGTTAATGAAATTGTAGATCACTGAAGACAAAAGTTGCAATCTACCAGCGAAAGAGAGGTTACGTTTGCCCAACAGTTGAGTCTCGCAGAGACAAAGTCGATTAAAGGCGAGTATTCCAAAATCCTTAATTTTCTAGGCATTAAGGGCAGACCTAGATACCTTACAGGGAATGAGCCGTTTTGAAACCCAAACTGTGATAATGAGAGCTCTTCCTCCGTATTCAGCCCACCCATATACAGTGAAGTCTTGTTCTTATTCATGACAAGGCCTGAGATTATGTGGAATTCATCTAGAGTTGAACAAATGGCTCTAAGAGATGATGAATATCCATTAGAAAAGAGCATGAGGTCATCAACAAAAGCTAAATGGGTGATTTTTGGGTCCTTTGCAAGGGGGTGATAGCTGATCTTTCTCGCCTGAAATTGTGATGCCAACAGATTTGCAAAAATCTCCATTGCGATGACAAACAATAAGGGTGAGAGATGGTCCCCTTGTCTCAACCCTCTAGTTCCTTTAAAGTAGCCACAAAGCTCATCATGATTGAGAATGAAGGGGTTGTTATGCATTGGCTGATCCAAGAGATGAAAGTAGTTGGAAAATCAGCTGATTTTAACACAAATAGAATGAAATCCCAGTTGAGCATATCAAACGCCTTCTTTAAGTCAATTTTTAGCAAGCCTCTCTTGGAGATATTTTCCTGGTTTGAACCTTTGACTAGTTCTATGGCGAGTAAGACATTCTCCACAAGCAGCCGTCCTTTAACGAATGCAGATTGGGAGGTGGAGATTAGGTCCGGTAAGATACACTGCAGTCTTTTAGCAATCAGTCTCGAGATAACCTTGTACATAACATTGCAGCATGAGATAGGCCTGAAATCTGTAATACGATCAGCTCCAGGACGTTTAGGTACAAGGGTAATAGCTGTTGCATTGATTTGCTTAAGCATTTTCCCATTTCTGAAAAATTCCTGCACAACATTGACGAAATCATTCCCTACAATATCCCATGATCTAGTTACAAACTCACTTGTGAATCCGTCTGGACCCAGAGATTTGTTTCGAGGGAGAGAGAAAACTTCTGCCTTGATGTCCTCAGGTAGGATCGGAGCTGAAAGTGATACAACCATCTCTCGAGTACAGCGAAACTGAGTGAGTTCACTAATTCTGGAACAAGATGCTTCTGAGAGACGTTGCGGTGACCCCCCAAGAAGGGAAGAGAAATAGGCAATGCAATGCTCATGTATTGCTACTAGTTCCTCCAGTTTAAAATCATTTTCATCAATTAGATAATGAATTTGATTACCTGACCTCCTCGTGGACATAGTGCAATGAAAGTATGAAGTATTGAGGTCACCACTCTTGATCTAAGATACTCTCGATCTCTGCTTCATAAATCTTTCTTCTGCAATTGCTAAGTCATACCAGGTTTTATGAGCGGCTTTCTCTTCAGTTACACTCGATTCAGATGGGTGTTGCAGGAGGTCTCTCTGGCATCTCATAAGTTTTTCAAGTGCTTCCTACACCCTTTGTTCCAGGTTGGAGTAGTGTGCTTTATTTAGAGAGATTAGCAGATGCTTGATGGACTTTAGTTTCCTCACATTTGAGTACATATGGAAACCATTAAAAGAGAGCTGCTCCCATTTACCTTTTAGCTGAGGCAGAAAGTCTGGGTGCTGGGTGATGAAATTTGAGCATTTAAATGGTCTGTTTGCTGCTTGAACCAAGGCCCCAAGGTGGACACAAGATGGCGAGTGATCAGAAACTCGAGGCTCTGTGAACTCTCCAAAAGATACTGGGAATTTCATAAGCCATTCATCATTAATAAGGATACGGTCCAAATTTTTGGCTATAATATTGTGTTCCTAATGGTTCCACCATGTCAAGTGACTACCACGATATGAGAGATCAAATAGACCAGACTCCATGAGGAAAGAACAGAACCGATTCATTCCAGTAGTGATTGTAGTGCTATCTCCATTGGCGTCAATCAAATTCAGCGATTGGTTGAAGTCTCCAAGTGTGATACACAGTTTGTTTAAGGTGTGTGAGTCTTTGTGAATAGACACCAGGTCGTCCTAGTGTTGAGTTCTACCTTGTAAGGAATTCACTGCATAGTCAAAAGTAGCTATAAACTCATGCCGTATGCGAGGGAGCTTAACTATACAAGAGATCATTTGGCTTAATTTGAAGATAACAGAGACTGATACTGAGTTATCCCACACTACCCAAATTCATCCTAGCTCAGCATGATCATAATTATCTGCGAAATTCATATTAGGGAAAGTGGACTAAAAAATAGTAGAGAAGTTACTATGCTTAACTCTTGTTTCAATAACGCTACCAAAAGACGCCTTAGAAGCCTTAAACCATTTCCGAAAGCTTCTGCGTTTGACGGGATCATTAAATCTACGAATATTCCAACAAAAAAAGACCACTATCAGAAAAATTATTAGTGTGCGGGGCCTTTGCCCCAATGAAGAACCTTTTTGGCCTGATGCCTCTGTTTTTTCTTGAAGAGAGCAAGAGTAAAGCTGTCTTCATCTAGAGATTCATTTGGTGAAGAATCCTCTGAGACTGATTCTGAATCACAATTCGGGGATTGGCAAACCACTTCTTTTCCTTTCTTTGAGGCATGAGGAGTAGGAGCCTTTCTTATTACAAGGTTTCTATTTTTGGGTTTTGCAGCCTTTTGATTCTGAGACTTGATAGCCATTTCATGAGGTTGAGGATCAACTGAGGGGGTAGAGCGAGGAAGCGAGGGAGATTCCGAAGGCATAACAGCACCAGCAGGGGCATTATGAGAGCCCGTGGGCAAGGGAGCAGCAATTGCTGGTTGTAGGGTAACACATCTAGGAAGAACATGCAATATCAGAGGTAAAGAAGTCTTCCTAGTTCTGGGACAGTTTTCCGTATTGTGTAGAACAGACTTGCAAGATGTGCACGTTATTGGGGCATCCGGGCAGCGCTTTAGACTGTGACCGACTTGCTTACAGAACTCACAAAAAGGTGGAAGCCACGGGCAGGTAACCTCAATACGCTAGGCACATCTTCAGGCAGAGGTTTGTTTGGGTCAATCTCAGTAAAGACCTTCGCAACATTGAGGTGAGTCATATTGACTATGGTGGGGTGTAGGTAAAAAGGGTTTTCCTATCATCACATCTATATGTTCTAGCCTTTCCGGTGAGTAATAAAGGTGATGAACACCTCTAAATTCCAGCCAAACAGGTACTGAGGTTACAACTAGAATGGTTGGATTCAGTCCAGGTTCCCATTTTTCTACGAACATCGATTGATTCTCAATAACCCACAGACCTTGAGCAAGAACCCGCTTCCGCGTTTCAAGAGAGGGTATTCTGACAAGAAACGCTTTGTCAGTGAGAGTCGAGACAGTGATATCTCTTAACTTGCGACTCCAGATACCATTTAGAATGGCGTGTAGCGCTCCTCGAGATGGAGGATTACCATGGAATTGAGCGATAATAAAGTTCTCCCATCGATGTCTGTTGCGGATGATAACGTCGTCTGGAATGT
Organism: Lepidium sativum; assembly: GCA_023374145.1. Lineage (NCBI taxonomy): Eukaryota > Viridiplantae > Streptophyta > Magnoliopsida > Brassicales > Brassicaceae > Lepidium > Lepidium sativum. Next base: position 22,807 of record JAKUCM010007868.1, read on the forward strand.
CTACACAAAGCTCACCTGAGGCAAGGGTAAAAGGTTTTCCTTTCTTTTGTAGTTTAGTTCCAGAGGAAGAGACAAGATGAGACCAGGATGATTTCTGAGTAGAGGCTTCTTCCGATATAGGAATCTGGCTCTGGAGAGGAGGAGTCGCATAAATTGGCATTGTTGAGTCAGATTCAGCAGCGCTGGATACGGATTTTGCCGGAGATTCGTCACATGCATCTAGAGTTGAGTCGATTTTTTGAGCTTCGGAGCTCAGAAGAGGTCCAGCGTCGGAGGTAGGTTTGACTGCGGGAGAGATGGCTGCGGAGGGGGATAGAGAGGGGGAAGTTGGAGGGGATTTCGAAGGGGAATTTTTGGGCTTGTGCTTTTCTTCGGATTTCTTTTTTGACTTGGCCATTATGGCTGCCGGCGACGGAGGCCAGGACCGGCGCCGGTGAAGAGAAGATAAGAATAAAGTCGTTTTACGAGAAAGAATTTAGGGTTTTTAATTTTTAGTTAAGAATTCCATCTTACAGTACAAAACTGAAGGCTCTCTTGTTAGTAAAGTGCATGACCATGGTGCTGAATGGAGAAGAGGGGGGTATTGCGCCCAGCTGCCACCTCAGGCTAATTGCTCTGCTTGTTCAATGTCGATGAGGAAAAGACTTGACGTAGTCTGTCACGTGACCAGTGAGTTAAAACTGACAGAGATTGTCTTCATTCATTTTCCAGTCACACTCATCATCCTTACAAGTAACCATGTACTAGATTCACAACATCGTTAGCTATACATAAGAAGATAGATCGGAGACAAGTTAGTGTCTACTTTACGCAAACCTTTCGTTAAAAGTGTAACACGTTCTTCCCTTTACAATATAGAAACCATGCTGGCATACTTCTAACAAAGCTAACTATATTTGCGAAACAACATTTTTGGTTAGTGGTTAGTTTCTCATAAAAAGTTGAATAAAGTAGTTAGAGGTATTTCTTTGCCAAGGATAGTAGTTGATGGTAAGTTGGAGCGCATGAACCTTATATCCTATGAAAAATATAAGCGCTAAAATCTGAGAGAAAATCTGAGCTCACCTTTTCCCGGAAAGTCAAGATAATCCAACCTCATAATTCATATTAAATTTAGAGGTTTCCAAAGCTCTGGAGTTCACTTTCATGGTTGCTAACGGCTCTAGGCCACAGTACAAAAGAAGAGGTTCCAACTTTGTCTCTTAAACCATCTTCATATGTATGTTTCATATAACTCTTGGTCAACCATCAATTGCTTGCTGTTGAGCTTTTGGTTTCTAAACTCAGTGGTCTTGGAATGCAGTGTCAGACAATGATGTATTAGTATTAAGAAGTGGAGTTATCAAGAAATAACTGCTCTTGCCTCTTGTGACCAGGGGAACCAAAGGAATTTGGTCAGTCCCAATCTCCTCACCTACTTTCCCACTATTTCAATTGTGATCTGAGTTTTTATTTCAATTATATATTCAAATGATCATTGATGGTAATTCATAGTTAAACTAACATAAAAGAGCTGAAACTCTGCGTCAAGAACGCTTAGGTAAATGTCAAGCAAAAAGGTTAGGTCCCTGCATCTGTCTGCGACATTTCAACTCGTCCCTAACGAGAGAAACTAATGGAAACTGTTTTCTCAGTCTTCAGAGGAAAACTCAACATCCTCGTAAGTGTGTATAAGCTCCTTTTCCTCATAAGGACAAAATCTAATGTTTTTGGCTTCCATGTATATATCCGCTAACAAATGCGGGAACGTGTATAGCCAAGCCAAACACAGAGCAAACAGCAGAAGACAAAAATGCTTTGCCATTGCGACACCCATGCGAGGCCAAAGTGGGCATCGCAATAGCCTAACAAACTTGCGATGCCGAAAAAAACGTCGCAAGTTTGCGATGTACATGCGAGTCGTTTGCGACACTTATGCGAGGCCCGTACATATGTCGCAAAGCCATTGCAAACTTGCGACGTTGTTGCGAGACATGTCCGCCATCGCAGGTTTGCTACATATTTGCGTGGTTTCTGCGTGTGCCTTTGGCGACATCGCAAATCCGTAGCACACCTTTTGAATTTCCCTATAAATATCCCCCACATGACAATGTTTATTGACAGAAAACAAGAATTAATAAGAGAGAAAATCTAGTGAGAGAAATTCGTGTTTGGAAAAAAATTCAAATAAATTACGTTTCGGGAAATAATGACGACGGAACATGAAGTGTTTACTTTACGATGATGGATGTATAACAGAAGGGATATGGAGACTGGAGAAGTGACGAAGGAGTTCCGAGATGGGTTGCGGGCATTTATAAATCAGGCGGCAAATAATCCACATACTCCAAATGATGGTAACATTTTTTGTCCATGTTTAAAGTGCGGGAACAAGAAATATTTGAATATCGATATGGTAAAAAGATACGTTTATAATAGAGGATTTACTCCAAACTATTATGTCTGGTGTTCGCATGGGGAAGGATATAGTATGGGTGGTGAAAGTAGTAATATGGGTGCTCGTGGTAATGATCTAGGGAGTCAAGAATATGCTAATAACAATTATGGTGGTAGTATGTTTGAAAACTACGCTCATCTACAAGGAAATATGTCACATGATATGGTTACAGATGCATATCATGGTTATTTTCCTAGTGTTGTTGAAAATATTACGGAAGAACCTAACCCGGAAGCAAAACAATTTTATGATATTCTAGATGCTGCTAATCAACCCATCTATGAGGGATGTAGAGATGGTCTATCTAAACTATCATTAGCATCTAGGCTAATGTCTATTAAAAGTGAAGGAAACATAAGCGAGAGAAGTATGAATCAATTTGCTGATTTGCTTAAAGAGTATTTGCCGGAAGATAATAATTCTGCTGCGAATTATTATGAAATGCAGAAAGTGGTTGCGGGTCTAGGATTACCATCTGAAATGATAGATGTTTGTAGTGAAAATTGCATGATTTTTTTGGAAAGATGATGATAAGCTGCAGGAATGCCGTTTTTGTGGAAAGCCAAGATACCGTGCAACGAACGGAAGGACGCATATCCTGTACAAACGTATGTGGTACCTTCCAATCACTGATAGGCTGAAACGATTATATCAATCGGAGAGAACCGCATCTGCAATGAGATGGCATGATGAACATAAAGTAAAAGATGGGGAGGTTACACATCCTTCAGATGCAAAGGCGTGGAAACATTTTCAAACGGGTCTCTGCTTGGTGCTAGATAAACAAGAGGAATCGGGGGATACGCACCCTGATATCCTTAGCACTCTGTACATCACCAAGCGGAACAAGGCCGGAGTTTTTGTTGACAAAAAATCCGAGAAGCTTTACAACGACGTCACTGCAAAGTTGGAGGAATTGACTCAAGAATGCGGTGATGAGAGCTCAGCATCCGGGGGATTATCTACGGCGCAAAAGAACCAGATCTACTATGAGGTAAACTACATTTTAAATTTTTCTTCTAACTTATATTTTTTCTAAATTAAACTAACTTAATATTGTTATTCCTTTTTTAGATCGCTCCCCGTAAAAAAGAGGGAATATTTGGAACAGGTTCTCTTGGCTCCAGGATTGAGCAGTGTATCTCACCAGAAGGATTCTCCCAATCATCTGCAGCAACCAGTGACCTGCGGCAAATTGTCGACCGTCAGACCCAAGAGTTGGATCGGACTAACACCGAGCTTGCCAAAGCTAAGAAGAAAATCACGACCTATGATCGTTTGTGGTCTATACTCGCCAAGAAGGATCCAGAGCTAGCTGATGCATTTGCCGAGATCAATGTTGAAGACGAAGACACCGGATCCGGGTTGGGAAATTTAGATCGCTCAGACGATTTCTGATTTATAAAAACACCTTTTGTAATCTTTTTTATTTCAAAATATTTTTAATTTGAAAAAAACTTTTTCTAATTTTAATTTATAATTTTAAATATTTAAAATATATTTTTTTATTTTTAATAAATTATAAAAGGCGTCGCAAGGACGTAGCAGGAACTGCTCTCGCAAGGGAGTCGCAGTGTGCGCCCTTGCAAGGGAGTCGCAGGGTGCGCCCTTGAAAGGGAGTCGCAGGGCGCGCTCCCGCAAGGCCGTCGCAGAGCGCGCCCTTGCAAGGGAGTCGCAGGGCGCGCTCCCGCAAGGCTGTTGCAAGGTGCGCTCCCGCAAGGTTGTTGCAAGGCGCGCCCTTGCAAGAGAGTCGCAGGGCGTGCTCCCGCAAGGGCGTCGCAGGGTGTGCTAGGCCATTGCGACACAGAGTGATGCTAGGCCTTTGTGACATTTTCTTTCCCTCGCAGGCCTTGCGACGTATATGCTACGAATATATGTTTGCGACATATATGTGGCCATCGCAAAGGCGTTTCTTTTTGCCTATTGCGACAGTCTTGCAAGGAATTTTGCCATCACAAAAACCGTGTTTTCTTGTAGTGAATGGTGGTTTCTTCCGCCACATGTCAGCTGCCCACTGTTTATCACATTTGATTTTTCTTTTGGCTGCTTCACTTACCTGTGCTGTGGGCTGGGCCTTGGAGTTTCCCAATGTTTACTACATAAGTTTATGCTTTTTTTGAATACCTAACTAATGTTTTTACCTAAGCTACAAAGTTGTTAGTAATCTATCAATATTCTATATATGACTGGGGAATCTCTTGTTAGCCATAAGTCATAGATAATCATGGATAGTAGCACATGGAGTCTTCAAGGTATGACTGCTCTATTAAACCTAAAATTTGAATAAGAAGCAATCAAGTCTTAGAGTCTCTTTTCCTTCTTGTGACTTTTGGAGACTCAAGGAGGGAGTCAAGGTCACATGTCTTCCTTGAAACATGTGAGAAGAGAGTTGTTGGCTCCTAGGGAAGGAAGAAAGAGCTGTTGGCTCCTAGGAGAAAGAGACAGAGCTGTTGGAGCCAATTGGAGAAAGAATACCACATTGCTTTTATTAAAGCAAATTACTACTTATAGAATTATCTAATTGTAGGTCTTACACATGTATGTAGTAGCTCTAATCTTCTTTACATAGAAGCACTAGGTTGTATTATAAATAGGATGTAGAAACTTATGTAAAGATTAATCAAGAAAAAAGAAAACTCTTCTTCATACTGTCTTCTCTCTAAATTTCAAATCTCTTGAATCTTTATCTTTAAATCTCTTCAATCTTATTCTTCAAAATCTCACATGGTATCAGAGCTTGGTTCATCATAGACCAATATTTACCTCTTTCTTTTAAGTCTCAAAGATCCTTGAAATTTTTTGAAATCTCCATTTGTGTTCTTGAAGAACTTTTTCGGACCATTGGATAAAAGAGTGATTCTTCGAAAAATCATGGAACAATTGAAGTTTTTAGGAGCTAATGTGGTTCTGAATGGTGTTAACTACCTATTGTGGTCAAGAACTATCACTAGTGTGTTGAAAAGCCGAGGGCTTTGGGCTCATATTGAAGAAGGAGTTCCAAAGAAGGCGGTTTCGGTGAGTTCAAATGCAAAGGAAAATGAGGGTGAAGCCACAGCTGGAGAAGATGAAGCAAAATGGTACTAAGAGGATCAAGTTGCTTTAGTCATCATCCAAATCTCACTTGAACCATCAATTCATGAACCCTACTCCCATTGTGAAAATGCTAAGGAATTATGGGAATCTCTAAAACGTGTCTATGGGAATCTCTCCAACCTTAGTAGAGCTTTTGAAGTCAAGAAATCTCTCAACAACCTAAAGCAAGAAGGTATGAAGTTTACTCAATAGTTTGGGAAGTATAGATCATATTGGGCCGAACTAGAAATGCTTAGGCCATTTACGGTGGATCCAAAAATTCTTCATGAAAGACTTGAGCAAGATAAAGTCTTTGGCATGATGATGAACTTAAAGCCAGCCTATAGAGACTTGATTTGTCATCTCTTGATACAAGAGAAGCTTCCAACCTTGGATGAGGCTTGCAGCTTGGTGCAAAGAGAACAAGGGTCAATAAATCTTTTCGGTGAAAAAGGGGAGCTTGTGATGGGAAACAAAGCTTCATACCAACAATAGGGAAGAAAAACCTTTATATGTGAGCACTGAAAACATGAGGGGCACACCAAGGATTGATGTTGGACACTCCATCCACACTTGAAACAAAACCGAGGATAAAGGGGTAAAGCAAATGTAGCAAATGAAGGCACGATTCAAGGCAGCTCGGAGTCACACTCTCAAGACACGAGTGGCACAACTATGGTAGCCAATAAAGGGGAGTATGTAAGGAGAGCTGACCTTGAAGAGCTCATCAAATCAATCGATGCTTTAAAGGAGTCTGATAACTATTTTATGTCTCGAAAATTACTAAACCATTGGTAGTAGATTCCGGAGCATCTCACCATATGATTAGTAATAGAAATTTACTAGAAAATGTTAGACCTACCCTAGGGAATGTAGTGATTTCCAATGGTAAACAAGTTCCTATTGAAGGTATAGGGGATTTACGATTATTTGATAAAAATTTAAAAGCCTTTTATATGCCATCGTTTAAATCAAACTTGTCAAGTGTGTATAAGGCAGTAAATGACTTAAATATCAAAGCTATTTTCGATCCTAACAAGGTTTATTTTCAGGATATTAAGAGTCGTTGGACCCTTGGAGAAGGAATAGCCAAAAATGGATTGTATTTGTTGGATGACATCAAGAACAATCCTAGTTTATCTTTTAATGCTACTTTACCTAGTTCTTCTAATGCTTTTAATTCTAATTGTGGACTTGAACATGATGAGTTCTGGCATGCTCGTTTAGGACATCCACATACTCGGGCTTTGAATTTATTATTACCAAATGTTTTATTTAAAAATGATTCTTGCGAAGCATGCATTCTTGGTAGACATTGCAAATCTATTTTTCCTAAATCCATAACCGTATATGAAAATTGCTTTGGTCTTGTTCATTCGGATGTTTGGTCATCATCATATGAATCTAGAGAGCGACATAAATATTTTGTAACTTTTATTGACGAAAAATCGAAATTTACTTGGATAACATTGTTATCAAGTAAAGATCGAGTTCTAGAAGCATTTACTAACTTTCAAACTTATGTTTTTAATCAGTATGGTGCCAAGATCAAAGTCTTAAGATCGGATAATGGTGAAGAATATATGAGCAATGCATTCCAACATTACCTTACGAAAAATGGGATAATTCATCAAACAACTTGTCCATATACCCCACAAAAATAGGATGGCAAAGCGCAAGAACCAACACCTTATGGAGGTGGCAAGGTCCATGATGTTTGATTCCAACGTTCCTAAACGTTTTTGGGGAGATGCGGTTGTATCCGCATGCTACCTAATCAACCGAATTCCGACTCGAGTTCTCCAAGACATATCACCATTTGAGGTATTAAACAAAACTAAACCCACTATTAGTCACTTACGAGTGTTAGGTTGTGTGTGTTTTGTATTTGTCCCAGGAGAACAAAGGAATAAACTCGAGCCCAAAAACATTAAAGGAATGTTCATTGGGTACTTTATAACTCAAAAAGGATACAAGTGCTATATACCAGATACACAGAGAATTATGGTGTCTAAGGATGTTAAGTTTATGGAGGAAAAATGTTATTATGAAGTCAAGGATTAGACAAGTATTCAAGACATTACCCGAAATAATTCCTACCAGGCAATGGGTCTCTGCTTGGTGCTAGATAAACTTGAGATTTTTTTACAAAGTCCTCAAGGAGCAAGGAGAGACAAAAATCTCAAAGAAGCTAATCAAAGTGCTCGAGTCGCAACCGACCTAACCCCTCAAACCGAAGCCAACGTCCTCGGGACGCAACCAGCATAGGAAGAGAACGAACTCTAGGAGGCTGCGGCCGACCCGAGTAATGTCACGGCTCGCCGGGACGAAGTCGCAACCGTCCCCACCGAAGCCGCTGACCTTACCGAAGCCGCACCCGCCTTGACCGAAGCTGAGTGGAACGCATCCCAGATCGCAGACGACTCAGCGAAGGACGCGTACACTCTGGACGGAACTCCCGCGCCCCCGGGCGAAGACGCATCCAGCCTGTCCCAAACCACAGCCGGTGCGAGTACACTGTTGCTTGACCCGTCGTACGACCTCATCACGGTTGGTCCCTCGACCCTCCGCCACTCCACCCGACACCGCAAGGCTTCCCGGTGGGCCGACCCACATGTCTACTTCAACAACATGGCCATGACTCACCCTCTTTGAGCCCCATGTCCTTTCATTCACATCTTCCACAAACATCTCGCCTTCCTTACACAAATTGAGCAACATTCCGTACCCAAGACGTATGATGAAGCCAACATAAGGTATGGCGTAACTCTATTGATGATGAACATAGGGATATGTAACGGAACCACACATGGGAGGAATCCAAACTTCCACTTGGAAAGAAAGCCGTCACATCTAGGTGGTTCTTCATTATCAAGTATAATAGTGATGGAATGATTGAATGCCACAAATCAAGACTCGTGGCTCACAGATTTACAAAAAACTTTGGAGAAGATTACAATGACACGTTTGCTCCGGTTGTCAAACTCCACCCGGTATGTGTTGTTTTATCTTTAGCAACTAATTTGGATTGGGAATTGTTGCAAATGAATGTCAAGAATGCATTTCTTCAAGGAGAACTTGAAGATGAGGTTTATATGCACCCACCTCCAGGCTTAGAACATATTGTTCATCCCGGCCAAGTACCACGCTTAAGGAAGGCTATATATGGCCTCAAACAATCACCAAGGGTGTGGTATCATAAGTTGAACCATACTTTGAGGGACCAAGACTTTAAGAAATCTGAAGCCGATCACACCCTATTCACTCATCAAGGTAAAGATAGTATTGTGGTACTTCTTGTGTATGTTGATGATATTATCATCACGGGAAACAACTTGACCGGGATCCAAGGTATTAAATCCCACCTTCACTCTGTTTTTGATATTAAAGACTTGGGAACTTTGAAGTATTTTCTTGGTATTGAGGTTTGTCGCTCCCCAGAAGGTCTTTTTCTTTCTCAACGCAAATATACACTTGATCTTTTGCAAGAGTGTAATGTAGGTTCAAGAAAGGCTTCCACACCTCTTGAAGATGCCTACAAAGTCACATGCAAGGGGGAGAATGACAAAGATATCCTCTTTGTCGATGTACGCAAGTATCGGAAGATGGTTGACAAGCTCATATATCTTACCATCACAAGGCCGGACCTAAACTATGCGGTGAATCAAATAAGTCAACATATGAAAGCACCAAGGCAATGCCATTGGAATATGGTAGAAAGGATTCTCCGATACCTTAAAGGAACACCCGATCATGGCATTTGGATGGGAAGGAACAAAGACACAACACTTGTCGGTTATTGTGATGCGGATTGGGCCAGAGATAGACAAGATCGGAAATCTACAGCCGGGTATTGCACGTTTCTGGAGGCAACTTGGTAACTTGGAAAAGCAAGAAGCAAAAGGTGGTGTCATGCTCAAGTGCGGAAGCCAAATATAGAGCAATGAGAAAGCTCATAGATGAACTCATATGGTTAAAGGCATTGGTTAAGGATTTGGGAGTTGAGTCACAAGATCCGATCACAATGCATTGTGATAATCAAACTGCCATTCACATTGCATCAATCCGGTATTCCATGAGAAGACTAAGCACATCGAAGTAGATTGTCATAAGGTTAGGGAGAAGATTGAAGGAGGCGTGATCTTGCCTTGCTACACAAGAAGCTTGGACCAATTAGCCGACATATTCACTAAGGCCGCAAGCACAAAGGTATGTGAGTTTATATGCTCAAAACTCGGATTGGTTGCAATAACCAAACCGTGACTATGAACCACAGTCCTTTTCCCTCTAGTGGTTTTGTCCCATTGGGTTTTCCAATAAAGTGGGGAGTCACAACTTTCAAGCTTACTCTTAATGATTCACATTATGGAATTAAGCTTAAGAAGGAGTATTAAACTTAAGACTTGGATAAGAAGCAATCAAGTTTTAGAGTCTCTTTTCCTTCTTGTGACTTTTGGAGACTCAAGGAGGGAGTCAAGGTCACATGTCTTCCTTGAGACACGTGAGAAGAGAGTTGTTGGCTCCTGAAGAAAGAGCTGTTGGCTCCTAGGAGAAAGAGATAGAGCTGTTGGAACCAATTGGAGAAAGAATACCACATTGCTTTCATTAAAGCTAATTACTACTTATAGAATTATCTAATTGTAGGTCTTACACATGTATGTAGTAGCTCTAATATTCTTTACATAAAAGCACTAGGTTGTATTATAAATAGGATGTAGAACCTTATGTAAAGATTAAGCAAGAGAAAAGAAAACTCTTCTTCATACTCTCTTCTCTCTAAATTTCCGAAATCTCTTGCCAAATTTCTTAAATCTTTATCTTTAAATCTCTTCAATCTTATTCTTCAAAATCTCACATGCTCCTGGGTTTGTCTTTCCTCTTTCCTTTGTCATATTTACCTCATTGTTCTGCTTCTTTTTGATATCCAAAATGGTCAAGATTTCAAGGAACTTATGTTTGTGGAATGGTTTTGGGCGTGCCATTGTGGAGGAGCTAGCCGGTAACTCCGATATCTTCTATATTCATAGCAAGTCTGAATCTCTGTGGGTACAAGAGCTTTAAATCAGCTAGCAAGAAATTTGGAATGTGAATGGGCAAAAGACGGCATAAGATCCAACGCTGTTGCTCATAATTTTTACACAGACTGCTCTGGCTCAAGCTGTAATAAAACAGCGACAACTTTTACCATTTTTAAATGAATTCAACAACTTCAACTTCTATCATCATTATAATAATTTCTCGGTTTTGTTCCTTAGAGTATCTAGATGACGCCGGTTTTTCAGAGGCACTATTGAGTAGTACTCCACTTGGTCGCGTTGAAGAGCCAAGAGACACTACAAGAGAACATTAGTTTAGGGACCATATTTTACAACGTTTTTGGGACGTTGTAAAATAGGGAGGTATTTGCAACTTCTTTACGACGTTTAGAGAAAACATCGTAAATGAGTTGTAAATATACAACGAAAAGAAACGTTGTAAACAAGTCGGTAATTTACGACATTTTAACAACGTTTTTCCATTGCTTCAACAATTCGTTGTGAATAAGTCCCTAAGTTGCAACACTTTTACGACCTCTATAATTTACATCGAATTAACGTCGAACGTCAAAGTAGGTATACACGTTTTTCTTGTTACGTAAAAGGTTTAAATAAAATTAAAACTTAGAGTTGTAAAAGTGTTGGTAAATTTAAAATTACGTTGTTAAAACGTCACTACTTTACAACTCCTTTACGACTAAACTGTTTACAACTACTTAAGGACGTAATTTCAAATTAGATATTTATGGTTAGGTACATGTGTTGTAATTTACTCGTAATTTGCGAGAAGTTGTAAAATCATTGTTAATTTTTTGCCTATATAAGGAGGAAGGCTCTCTTCATTAATCACAACATCAAAAAACAAAAAAAAAACGTGGTGAAGGAGAAAAAAAAAACGGTTTTGGGGAAAAATCCCAAAAATGTCTAGAGGTTGCATCAGTTGTGGCTTTCATGTGCCTGCCTGCAGCTTCATATATTACAGGTCAAACCATTTGTGTTGATGGAGGTATCACTGTCAACGGCTTCTCCTATTAGCGCAGTTGCTTTTAAAATATGCTCCCACCTAAACTCTACACGCATCTTTCTCTGTTTCTCCACGTTGTTGAATCAAATTCAGCTGAATAAGACTTGTTAAAAACATTTCTTGATGAATCCAAAATGAAGTTATCTTTTTTAGCATTATGGACCTATGCAATCTTCTGCTCGTGTTTACCCATCTCGAAACGTCAATAACAAAAAAAGTTATTTCCAAGCTTGAGCAGTTGGCAAATCTTAAAGTTGAATGTCAAATTTTGATATTAAACCGTGACAGCTCAAAATGTCAATCATCACTTACGTCAAATGCATGAATGCAACATTTGCCCATCTGTTTTAACTAAACACGTGGAATGTTTTGCAGATTTTGTTCACAATTCTGATTTGTAGTTTCAGTTGTCTTACTCTTTTGTAAGTAATTATTCAATAAGACACATAAATAGTAGATTGTTGAGCAGATCCACTGACTTAAAGCATATTTCAATCGTTTTTTCTGCTTAAAATCTCCACCACACGTACAAACATACTCATTAATTTCACATTTATCTGCTCCACATTCATCACTTTCCATATATAATATGTAGCATTTCAGATCACTATTAGTATCACGCAAGAAAAATGGACAAAAGATGGAGTCTTAATGGTATGACTGCTCTTGTCACCGGTGGAGCCAGCGGAATCGGGTTCGTATTTTTTCATTTTTATGCTCTATTTAACATCATAGAAGATGAAGATTTCAAGGAATTTAGATGTTCCTGGATTTTATGCCATAGTAGAGGAGTTAGCTGGTTTTGGAGCTAGAATCCATGTCTGTGACATATCTGAGATTCTGCTGAATCAAAGCTTAAGTGAGTGGGAAAAGAAAGGGTTTCAAGTAAGTGGCACAGTATGTGATGTAACATCTCGTCCCGAGAGAGAAAAAGTGATGCAAACTGTCTCCTCGCTGTTCGATGGCAAGCTCAACATTCTTGTAACTAAACTGATCTTAATATATTGATACGACTATGCAATATTCCTTTAGTGAAAAACTTTGTAAGAGTCTTTTGTTCAACATAGGTAAACAACGTTGATGTAATATCGTTCGAAGCCAACTATAGAATATGTGGAAGATGATTTCTCCTTCCACATCTCAACAAACGTGGAAGCTGCTTACAATTTTTGCCAACTTTCACATCCTCTTCTAAAGGCTTCAGGCCATGGAAGCATCGTCTTTACGTCTTCTGCTAGAGGGATTGTATCAGTGGAATGTGGATCCATTTATAGTCTAACCAAAGGTAACCAAAATTACTCGTTTAAGCGGTTCATTGCAAGACTAACTAATCAAGGACAAGAGTTTTGTAAATACTTTGACAGGAGCATTGAAGAAATTTGGCATGTGAATGGGCTAAAGACGGTAAAAGAGCCAACGCTGTTGTGCCTAATATTGTCAGGACTCCCTGGCTCAATCTGTAATAAAAAGACAACCTTTTGTTTTTTTATATATAATATTTTAACAGCTTTGATTCCGATATCATCTTTTGTTTATGTTTCATATAGCCTCTTGATAACGTCGGTTTCATGGAGGCACTAATGAGTAGAACTCCACTAGGTCGTGCTGGAGAGCCAAATGAAGTTGCATCACTTGTTGTCTTCTTCTCTCTCTTTTCCT
>JAKUCM010007869.1:0-29323 GCA_023374145.1 Lepidium sativum
TTAAATCTGTAACAATACATCTAATGATAGATCTATAATAACATGGTCAACAAAAAATTATAATTAAATTAATATTTTTAAAATTCGTGTTTAACATGTGTTTTTCAAACTTGAGATTTTTTAGGACATTTTCCCCCTTTTTCTTTGCAGTTTGCTAAAACCCCTCAGCAACATTTACAAAAATGAATTAAATAAATAATTGGGATGGGCTTGATGGCATGGGTCCACGAGTTGTTACTTTGTATTATTCTGCTTAAGCCCAATGGACTTTACGCAGCTCCATTATGTATGTAGACCAAGAGTCGTAACTATGCTACTAGACCAAATAAGACTTGATATAGTTGCATAATCTTTTTCTTTTTTCCTGGTTTTAGTGTTAAATCGTGGCATAATCTTTGATCTGTTATTTCTCTCAATCTCTTAATATAATGCACATATAGTCTTCTACTGTACGAATTCGATTAAATTGGGAAAATAGATATATAATACAACTAATTGAAGATAAAGCAAAAGGAGGAAAATAAGCACACAAGTTTACGAGTTTAAGTTTATGGGAAAACGTTCATAGCTCTGTTTACTGAAACCAATAATCTATAACAAATTCAACAAACCAAATTTTGATAAATTAATATTGTAAACCAGCATAATCCGTTACTGTTTATTTCCACGATGTATTTGTTCTTCTTCACTTCCATTAATATTAACCCATAATCTCTTCTCAAACTCAATTTAAAATGGCCACGAATCCTTCAAATTCTGAGGATACGCAAGGCGTAGTGGAGTCTCTAGACAAGCATTCCTACAGCTTTTTACGGGTGCATCTTCCAAGATGGTTCGATGAGGTACACCCTTTAAACTTGAGTCTGGAGTTCTTTGTGTGCAGACTCCAAACCAAGTCATCAAAAGGAAGCAGAATAGATGGAAAGGTTTTATTGGGGACAATTTCATGGAAATCTCTCCTCCAAAGGTGTTCTCCATGACATTCTCAATAAGATTTGGAGTAGACAAGACAAGAACTTAAGATAGTGCTGATTCGCATGTCTTGTGCAAGGACTAGACAGAGGATTCTTGAGCAAACGGTTTAGCATATTAAAGAGCAAACAATGTTTGTTGCTGATTAAAATATGCTTAACTCTCGTTTCGGTAATATTTGAACTGAACAGAGCAATATCGCACACAACAATGAAACGGTTAACACTCAATTTGCCTGGAAAAACTTGTCTTACGCATTAAAAACCAGACACTAAAGCTTACAGACCTTAAATAGTCTGCAAAGCTAACACACCTCCTAAATAATCTCTAACATGTCGTTAGTTGCTTACAAACCAGGACAACTCTGACTTATTCAAAACAGAAACAAATGAGAAATAAAACAGAACCAATACTGAAACAAATGAAATTAAATCGATCAACATAACCTATATAGTTTTCAATATTTGATGTGCTTGCCTTTTTAATTTTTTTAGGCTAAGCCATAACCTTATCTAGTTTTTTGTAAACCCTCTTATCATTTGGTAATATATATGTAACAAGTTATATATAAAAAAAAGAATCGAATAACAACGTCCACATGGTACATACTACATACAAACGGAACAAAATCGTGGGGTTTGTAAGTTTGTTTCTGTGTAACGTGCATGCAGTGAGTATATTGATTCTTATCAATGCGATAATTTGGCAGAAGAGAATAATCTTAACCTAGATGACAAAACCTCAGCCGTACATATACTTACATAAATACAAACCTGCCACTTCACATGTCACCCTTTCTATACTTTTAGATTTTCTATAAACTATAACATGAGACCAACGGTTATTTTTTGATAACTTAGAAAATTTTAAATTTTATAGAAAAGGTTTGGAGTACTATAAAATAGTTCATGGATAGATTTGTGGATATTCAAATGAACCGAAAACATAAATGTATATTTATATAAGAGTTATTAGAAAAATGTAATTTAATTTCACATAACAAAGAAATCGAATCTACAAAACTCTGAAATCCTCTCTACCACTTGACCATAAACTTCTTGTCTTCATGTTATAGTTACTATAATTGGTGTCTTGTATAATACTAAAATTGCAATACATTCCACACGGACTATAAGAGTGGGCATAAAAATGCATTCTAAGACCTAACTAAAGATTCCTACATTTATCTATTTTTGCCATTGATCAACAAGACAACAACATAACATATATGTATTTTCTCTCTCTCAGACACATATGTATATCTTTATATTGTATGTAGAAAAAGCTGTAACTGCATACATTTGTCTTACATAACATAATAAGAGACCGAAACGGTGCGTTTCCCCATGATAAGAATACTACATACTTACACGACTCTCTACACTGTCAAGTCTCTATCCTTCCTCATCCCTCTCCTTTGTCTCCTTTACAACTTTTCAGTATTATTTTACGTAAATATTATGGACATGTCTTTGTCTCCAACCTTCTTTGCTCTTTTATGTTCTTTTTGAATTTGTCTCCTCACAAGAAGAAAAAATATTAAAACGTACTTTCCTCTCTTCAAAACTAACCCAAATGACCAAAGCCCGGATTCTTAACCCGACCCGTTTCCCTTCTCTCAAATCTTTAAGCTGTGGCGACTCTAACTTCATGGAACAGCTTCTCCTTCACTGTGCCACTGCCATTGACTCAAACGACGCCGCATTAACTCATCAAATCCTTTGGGTCCTCAACAACATCGCTCCACCAAACGGTGACTCCTCCACTCGACGTCTCACCTCCGCTTTTGTCCGTGCGTTGATCTCACGCGCCGTCTCTAAAATCCCTACACTCTCTACCTTTAGTTTCTTACCTCCGCCTGATGAACTCCACCGATTCTCAGTCGTGGAGTTAGCTGCATTCGTAGACCTAACTCCATGGCATCGATTCGGATTCATCGCGGCCAACGCGGCGATTTTAACCGCCGTGGAAGGTTACTCGACGGTTCATATCGTTGACTTAAGTTTGACTCATTGTATGCAAATCCCTACTCTTATAGATGCAATGGCAAGACGACTCAATAAACCTCCTCCGGTACTCAAACTAACCGTAGTTTCTTCCTCTGATGAAGACTTTCCACCGTTTATCAACATCTCATACGAACAGCTTGGATCTAAACTTGTTAACTTTGCTACCACAAGAAACATTACAATGGAGTTCACTATTATACCTTCTACTTACTCCGATGGCTTCTCCTCTCTCCTCCAACAACTACGGATCCAAACTCCTTCATTCAACGAAGCTCTTATCATTAACTGCCACATGATGCTCCGTTACATCCCCGAGGAAACCCTAACATCGTCATCATCGCTCAGAACGGTGTTCTTGAAACAACTACGATCTTTGAATCCAACACTTGTAACCCTAATTGAAGAAGACGCAGATCTGACATCAAGGAATCTGTTAACTCGGTTAAGATCAGCATTTAATTACTTTTGGATACCATTCGACACGACGGACACGTTTATGAGTGAGCAGAGACGGTGGTACGAGGCGGAGATAAGTTGGAAGATAGAAAACGTGGTGGCGAAGGAAGGTGTGGAGAGAGTGGAAAGGACGGAGACAAAGAGACGGTGGATTGAGAGGATGAGAGAGGCTGAGTTCGGTGGAATTAGGGTTAAGGAAGAAGATGTTGCAGATGTGAAGTCGATGCTGGAGGAGCATGGCGTTGGATGGGGAATGAAGAAGGAAGACGATGACTTGAGTCTCGTGCTGACGTGGAAAGGTCATAGTGTTGTCTTTGCTACCGTTTGGGTACCCATTTAATTTGACTCCCTTGTTTTCATTTTTATTAGCCTTTTTATTTTATTCTAATTTCTAGATTAATACTGCTCTGATTTCTGATCTACTTACCGATGTACGTATAATAATTTGGACTAGTTTTTTTTTTTCTAATTATCAACGGGGAGTTACCCAATTTCTCGAACCAAAACTCCTGTCCGAAAAAAGTAAAAATTGGATATCTAAACATTTGACAGACACTTTTTTCGTTATTGTGATTAAAACAAACGGTGTTGTTTATTGGATGAATTTGCCAAATTGCCCAAAACCCTAAGCAAGAGGGAGATAGGAGAAAGAACAAAGATTAATAGAAAAATAAATATATTGAAGTTGATGAGATTTTTTCAAATAATTATGTATAAATTAATATTGCAATAAAAAGGTAAATATTATATATTGTATAAATTTATAGTTTTATAAAAAAATTATGTATAAACTGATAGTTTTATAAAATTACAAAATATCTTATAAAATGGAAAATTCACATGAAATATCTAACAAAGAGGGACATAGAGAGTATATTTTGCTATTACGAATCATTTTAAATGGCTTCAAATCGAATAGCAATTTTCAGTAATATTCAACACATTTGAAGTTACTTTGGAAAGAATATCCTCAACTAATAGTATAAGATACTAAAAATCTCATTTGCTCTACAAGTAAAAAAGAATCAGCCTAATTGAGGTTTTCTTGCTAACACAAAATATATTGTTTACTAAAGATTAGACCTAATTAGTAGTAGTATTGACTTTTAGAGAATACTAAATAAGTTTCTCTCGATAAGAAGTAGGCACAAACAATAATCAGGAAAATAATATTTGCCATTATCTTCCATGAATAAAAAAGATTATAAATAGTGCTATTTAGCTATAAAGAAATCTCATAATTCAAACAACAGGGCTCTCCCCAAGAATCATCAGAGCACAAAACTCATAATCCACACATTTGTTCTTTATGTATTGGTGTCGTCATTGTTAACTTTCTCATTACAATTGCAGCAAAAGCATATTGTTATCAAGAATTCGGTTTCAAACACCGAAGTCTTGAACGTAATTGCAATTCGGTTACAACATATGCCTTACGATGAAAAATGGGGTTTCAGTTTCAAGCTTAATTTGACAGGTGGTACAAAGTTTCGTTGTCATTTTACACGGCGTGGTTGTGGAGATCATTGGTTTACTATATATAAAGATGGAAGAGACGGTAAAGAGTGTAAAACCTAAGGCCAACAAATATGGAGAAGGACCTCTATTCCGAATATTAATCTAATATCTAATTGAATGCCAAATATGTAAGTATTTAAATAGAAAAATAGAATAAATAGCATTTGATGTTAGCACGCTTTGGGTGAAAAAATAGATTATACTTAATACATATTAAAAAAATTTCTGTAATTTAAAAAGCAAGAGCATAATTTCGGAACCTAGCAAAAGTTCTAGAACACAAATCGATATTTTTGAAATCGATTCTGAACTGATATTGAATAGAATGAAATTTTCAATACCGAATTACTTTTTTCCAGACCAAACCAAAAGAAACCTAAATAACACTACAAGAAAAGGGTCATTTGCTAGGGAAATTTGCGACACCAAAATGGTGTCGCAAAAATGCTATGCCATTGCGACATTCTTGCGAGGCCAAAGTGGGCATCGCAATGGTCTAGCAAACTTGCGAGGCCGAGAAAATGTCGCAAGTTTGCGATGTCATTGCTAGTCGTTTGCGACACTATTGCGAGGCACGTTAGTATGTCGCAAATCCATTGCAAACTTGCGACGTTGTCGCGAGACATTTTCGCCATCGCAGATTTGCTACATATTTGCGTGGTTTCTGCGTGTGCCTTTGGCGACATCGCAAATCCGTAGCAGACCTTTTGAATTTCCCTATAAATATCCCCCACATGACAATTTAAACAAGAATTAATAAGAGAGAGAATCTAGAGAGAGAAATTGTCTTCCAAAAAATTTAAATAAATTACGATTCGGGAAATAATGACGTCGGAACATGAAGTGTTCACTTTACGACGATGGATGTATAACAGAAGGGATATGGAGACTGGAGAAGTGACGAAGGAGTTCCGAGAGGGGTTGCGGGCATTTATAAATCAGGCGGCAAATAACCCACATACTCCAAATGATGGTAACATTTTTTGTCCATGTTTAAAGTGCGGGAACAAGAAATATTTGAATATCGATATGGTAAAAAGACACTTTAATATTATAGGATTTACTCCAAACTATTATGTCTGGTTTTCGCATGGGGAAGGATATATTATGGGTGGTGAAAGTAGTAATATGGGTGCTCGTGGTAATGATCTAGGGAGTCAAGAATATGCTAATAACAACTATGGTGGTAGAATGTTTGAAAACTACGCTCATCTACAAGGAAATATGTCACATGATATGGTTACAGATGCATATCATGGGTATTTTCCTGGTGTTGTTGAAAATATTACGGAAGAACCTAACCCGGAAGCAAAACAATTTTATGATATGCTAGATGCTGCTAATCAACCCATCTATGAGGGATGTAGAGATGGTTTATCTAAACTATCATTAGCATCTAGGCTAATGTCTATTAAAAGTGAAGGAAACATAAGCGAGAGAAGTATGAATCAATTTGCTGATTTGCTTAAAGAGTATTTGCCGGAAGATAATAATTCTGCTGCGAGTTATTATGAAATGCAGAAAGTGGTTGCGGGTCTAGGATTACCATCTGAAATGATAGATGTTTGTAGTGAAAATTGCATGATTTTTTGGAAAGATGATGAGAAGCTGCATGAATGCCGTTTTTGTGGAAAGCCAAGATACCGTGCAACGAACGGAAGGACGCGTATCCCGTACAAACGTATGTGGTACCTTCCAATCACTGATAGGCTGAAACGATTATATCAATCGGAGAGAACCTCATCTGCAATGAGATGGCATGATGAACATAAAGTAAAAGATGAGGAGGTTACACATCCTTCAGATGCAAAGGCGTGGAAACATTTTCAAGCGGTGCATTCTGACTTTGCTAAAGAGTCAAGGAATGTATATCTAGGTTTATGCACTGATGGATTTAGCCCATTTGGTTTATCCGGTAGACAATATTCTCTATGGCCTGTCATATTGACACCGTATAATCTTCCACCGGATATGTGCATGAGAAGAGAATTTTTGTTTATGGCTATTCTAGTGCCAGGTCCTAGTCATCCGAAGCGTTCCCTCGATGTGTTCTTAGAACCTCTGATACACGAGCTTAAGCAGTTATGGTATAGGGGTATATGCACATTCGATTACGCGCAGAAGCAGAATTTCAACATGCGCGCTGTTTTGTTGTGGACAATAAGTGACTTCCCGGCGTATGGTATGTTATCAGGATGGACGGCCCATGGAAGGTTATCTTGTCCATATTGTATGGGTTGGTCAGATGCATTTCAATTAAAGCATGGGAAGAAATCATGTTGGTTTGACTGTCATAGGCGGTTTTTGTCCATGCATCATCCATATAGAAGGAACAAGAAATTGTTCAAGAAAAATAAGGTTGTGCGTGTTCCTCCACCAACATACATGTCAGGCAGTGAAGTGTTGGAGCAAATAGATCATTATGGTGCTCAAGAAACATGTGAACGTGGGGGAAATTGGCACGTGGTAGGAAACATGCCTGACGGATACGGTGAATCTCATAATTGGCACAAGAAGAGTATCTTTTGGGAACTCCCATATTGGAAAGATCACTTGTTACGGCACAATCTTGATCCGATGCACATTGTTAAAAACTTTTTTGACAACGTGATGAATACGATTTTAAATGTACAGGGCAAAAGTAAAGATAATTTGAAAGCTAGGTTGGACTTGGCCGAAATTTGTGCAAGACCCGAACTACATATCACAACGGATGGAAAGCAACCAATTCCGATATTCTGTATGTCAGGAGAAGCTAAACAAGCGTTGTTTAGTTGGATTTCTTCAGATGTCAAGTTTCCGGATGGCTACGATCTAAATTTTCAAGGTGTATAGAGCAAGGGAAAAAAATCTCTGGTATGAAGAGTCACGATTGTCATATATTCGTGCAGCGACTTCTTTCTTTCGCATTACTTGAGCTGCTTCCAACTATCGTCCATGAATCAATCGCCGGTAAATGATTTTTTTGATTTGATTTGTTTAATTTTTCTTAGTATTACATTGATTGGCTATTAATAATAATTTTATTACATTTAGGGATCGGTGCATTTTTTAGGGATCTTTGTACCCGAACACTAAATTGGATGGCATTGCTCAATTAGAAAGTAACATTCCATTGTTGCTTTGTAATTTGGAAAAGATCTTTCCTCCTGCATTTTTTGACGTGATGGAACATCTCCCAATCCACCTACCACACGAAGCTGCCCTCGGTGGGCCCGTACAATTTAGATGGATGTACCCGTTCGAGAGATTCATGGGTCATCTTAAAAGGAAAGTTAAAAACCAAGCAAAAGTGGAAGGATCGATTGTGGCTGGAAGTCTAATTGAGGAAACATCACATTTCACATCGTATTACTTTAGTCCAGCCGTTCAAAGTAAAAGAACCCAAGTAGGGCGATACGACGATGGAGGAGTTGCAACATCATATGCAATTGCGGTTCCTGAAATATTTCGTCAGGTAGGGCGGCTTGGTGGGAAGTTAAAGGAAGATTATTGGGAAAATCACACGTACTCTCGTGTAGCTCACACATACATACTGCGAAATTGTGAAGACGTGATGCCATTTGAGAGTTATTTTGATAAAATATTTTATATACTATTGTTTATTGATGTACATATAATTCATACGTGATATATCTGCAGTGAGTTTGACAACCAGATACGTGAAGCCTTTCCCAACTTGCAAGAAACAGAGTATGACACCTACAAAGAACGTGATTTCGCTGGTTGGCTAAAATACTATGTAAGTATTATTTATATTAAATACATTAACATTTTCAAAAATCATTCCTGCAAAGTTATAAATTTTTATTTTGTAGGTTAAGAACGGATGTTCTGGCAAACCTATGCCTTTATGGTTGCATGAGCTTGTGGATGATCCTATTGCCAGAATCGTGACTACTCCAATGTATTTCACTCGCGGCTATACGTTCCACACGTACGACCATGGTTCCAATAGATCAACGACAAATCACGGAATTCATGTTCCCGGTGAAACTGACTTTTACGGCATTTTGAACAAAATTATAGAGGTCACCTTTCCTGGAGTACTTGGATTGCGATGCGTATTGTTCCAATGTCTTTGGTACAATACAACGGCCGGTCGAGGAGTACGCTCTAATAACTTAGGGGTAACAGACGTAAATGGAAACCTGACGTATTCTAAGTTTGACCCGTTTATTCTATCATGTCAGGCAGAACAAGTGTGTTTTATACCATATCCTCGTATAAGGCAAAGGCGTGAGAAGTGGTTTTCTGTTATAAAAGTGAATCCTAGAGGTCGTATAATGATAGAAGCTGATGATGTCGTCATGCAACAAGAAAGATCATCAGAACTTGCCGTAGCTGTTGAGTCGACGGAACAAATCATACATGCAGAACAAGAAGTAGAAGACGTTGTTAATTTTGAAATTTCTGATGATACAACAGAAGAGCTTGAAGATTCTGATGAGTTCAACGAATCTGAGGAAGACACAGAAGAAGAGGAAGACACCGTTGAAGAATAATTGAAATTTAAATAAGATTACAGACCTACTATCTCATTGTGTTAAACCGAACATTTAGTTGTTTAAATTATTTTTACAAATATGCTAGACTCCTGCAATAACATTGCGACACCACATTTTGCTACACCCTTGCTATGTAGCATACGAAACATTGCAATTTCGTAGCAAGATCCCCTATAAATAACCCTCCAATGCAATTCATTTTCACAACTTACCTTTTACGCATAATGACTTGTGAGGCCCCTACCTTCGTCTGGAAAATCCCGCAAAATTGCTACACCCTTGCGACATCCCGGGTCCGGATGTTGCAAGGGTGTAGCAATATTTCAAATTTCAAACTTGCTACTCCCTTGCGACATCTCGGGTCCGGATGTCGCAAGAGAGTAGCAAGTTTTCAAAATTTTAAGTTTGCTACACCCTTGCGATGTCCCGCGTCCGGATGTCGCAAGGGTGTAGCAACATTTGCTACATCCTTGCGACATCCGGACGCGGGACGTCGCAAGGTTGTAGCAATAAATGAAAACCCTTGGGACGTCGCAAGGTCATCGCGTGCCATGCGAGTCTCTTGCGACGGCCCCGAGAATTAAAACAAAAAAAAAGACTTCTTCTTCCCCGATTCTTCCTCTTTCTTCTTCGATTTTTCTTCTCTTCTGGCGACTCCCTTGCGAATCCGACGCCTCCGACTCCTCCGCTGGTCCTCCAACGCCTCCGACTCCTCCATTCTCTCTTTCTCTTCTCCCCTCTTCCTCTCTTTCTCTCTCTCTCTCTCGCTCTCTCTCTCTCCCCGCCGGTGTCTCGCTCTCGCCCTCTCGCCGCCGGAACTTGCCGCCGGAGGTCTCGCCACCTCCTCCTTCTCCCTCTTCCTTGCCATTCATTGTGAGCAATTTTTTTTTTTTCGTCAGATTTTTAAATTTTAGATCTAGGATGTAATTAGTTAGATCTAGGTATGAAATTTTAGATTTAGGCTCCTATAAGTCGGATCTAGTTATGGAATTTTTTTCGCAATTTTTAGGAATTTTTTTGGAAATTTTCCGGAATTTTTAAGAATTTTCGGAATTTTTAGGAATTTTCGGAATTTTTAGGAATTTTCGGAATTTTTCGTATTTTATTAGATAATTTTTAGGAATTTTTAGATAATTATTAGGGATTTTTCGGAATTTTTAGGAATTTTAGGAAATTTTAGGAATTTTCGGAATTTTTCGGAAATTTTCGGAATTTTTTTAAATTTATTAGATAATTATCCGATTTAGTTAATTGTGTTACAATTATCGGATTTAATTATCTGATTTGTTTTTCAAATTTTTTTCGTGCCAGATGTCTAAATCTCATAATCCATACACGCGATATCTATCGGATGTCGGTGAGCAACCTCCGGCGACTCCTGTATCGGGTTCTAGATCGGTTCCACCGACCCCTGGTGGCAGTTATGGATCTCTCCCGAGGTTTTCGCCTGTTGCTGATACTGGTCATGGAGGTCCCGGTGAGCAACAGTACCTGACACCAGACGTTACTGCGGGGATGACAATCGAGGACATCCTGTCAGATCCGGTGCACAAATTTCTCCCTAATCTTCATCCTAACCGTCCACCGGGGACTTTGTGGTAATATATTTTATTTTTATTTTACAAATTTTGTTATTTATTATTCGTAATTTTATAATATATAAAAATATACTAACGTAGGTTCGATGACGACGGAGATTTGCCTACGGCGGTTCGGGAAATCTTTGAACGGGATTTCCAGGAACCGCATGCTAATTTTAGCCAAACTCCTATCGACATCATCGACAGATGGTTCAGAACGTTTGCGGTAAGAAAATTTCATTATTGTATTTTATTGTTTATAAGAATTTTACACTTTCATTCTTATAATTTTACATTATTTTTTGTAGCAACGTTTTCACTGGGAAGTTTCTATTACCGGTCTAGTCCAGAAAGAGTTCGAGGCGGTCTTGCGTAGACGGATGAACGATCAGGTGGGTCGTTGGAAGAGTAAGTGGAAGAAGAAGGGCAACGAGGCAATGCCACAGTGGTTCAAAGATTCAGTCTGGGAAGGCTTGATTCGCTACTGGGAGGATCCTAAATCTCAGAAGAAAAGCGCAAGCTGTCGAGCAGCTCGGTTAGCTGACCCTGATGGGACCGGTCCCCACAAACATTGCTCGGGCAGAACATCGTTCAAAGCTCGGGCCCGCAAACTGGTAAATATTTTTACATATAATTTACATTTATTTAAACAACTATTGTTTTAATGTACAATTTCACAGCAAGAGGAATCGGGGGACACGCACCCTGATACCCTAGGCACTCTATACATCACCAAGCGGAACAAGGCCGGAGAATTTGTTGACAAAAAATCCGAGAAGCTCTACAACGATGTCACTGCGAAGTTGCAGGAATTGACTCAAGAGGGCGGTGATGAGAGCTCAGCATCCGGGGGATTATCTACGGCGCAAAAGAACCAGATCTACTCCGAGGTAAACTACATTTAAAATTTTTCTTCTTACTTATATTTTTGCTAAATTAAACTAACTTAATATTGTTATTCTTTTATTAGATCGCTCCCCGTAAAAAAGGGAGATTATTTGGAACAGGTTCTCTTGGGTCCAAGATTGAGCAGTGTATCTCACCAGAAGGATTCTCGCAGTCATCTGCGGCAACCAGTGACCTGCGGCAAATTGTCGACCGTCGGACCCAAGAGTTGGATCGGACTAACACCGAGCTTGCCAAAGCTAAGAAGAAAATCACGACCTATGATCGTTTGTGGTCTATACTCGCCAAGAAGGATCCAGAGCTAGCCGACGCATTTGCCGAGATCAATGCTCAAGACGAAGACACCGGATCCGGGTCGGGAAATTTAGATCGCTCAGATGATTTCTGAATTATAAAAAGCCTTTTGTAATCTTTTTTATTTAAAAATATTTTTAATTCGAAAAAAAACTTTTTAATTTTAAATTTATATTTAAAATATTTAAAATATTTTTTTTTATTTTAAATAAATTATAAATGGCGTCCCAAGGACGTAGCAGGTCGTGCTCTCGCAAGGTAGTCGCAGGGCGCGCCCTTGCAAGGGAGTCGCAGGACGCACCCTTGCAAGGGTGTCGCAGGACGCGCCCTTGCAAGGTTGTCGCAGGACGAGCCCTTGCAAGGGTGTCGCAGGTCGCGCCCTTGCAACGGTGTCGTAGGGTGTGCTCCCGCAAGGATGTCGCAAGTCGCGCCCTTGCAAGGGAGTCGCAGGTCGCGCTCCCGCAAGGTCGTCGCAGGCTCTGCTAGGCCGTTGTAACACCGACTTATGCTAGGCCTTTGCGACATATTCTTTCCCTCGCAGACCTTGCGACGTCCATGCTACGTATCTATGTTTGCGACACGCAAATTGCGACATATAAGTGGCCATCGCAAGGGCGTTTCTTTTTGCCTATTGCGACAGCCTTGCAAGGGATTTTGCCATTGCAAAAGGCGTGTTTTCTTGTAGTGTAATGTGAAACTGAATAAAATTAACCAACACTCATTAAAATAACTAATATTTTAACTAAAATATATAAATATACATTTAATATATGAAAATACACAATCTTTAACTAAAATTAAGTGATTTTTTTTTTGCATTCTTTGTTAAAAACTTAACAAAAATATAATTTAGTCATAAATATAACTGATTTTAGGCAATTTATAAAGACCGAATTGAAAGCCGAAACTAAACACAAGCAAACCAAATATATATTATTTAGCCTTAACCTGAACTTCTCGAACTATATCTGAACTATTTAACTGAACGACCAAGTAATACAGAGAGGTCCAAAGATCCATATATAATATAAGGTAAACGGGTGGAGTTGCTGGAAGCTTCCACGTTTGGGCCTTTGGACCTCTCTGCATTATTGTGTACAAGACAACTTAAACCCCATTTACTTGTTCATTGTAGGCTCGCAAAAGCAATTTGGAATACAAAACACCTACAACTAGTGTTTTCTTCAACCCTAACTCTGCTAGTAGTTGTATGGATCTCATAACCCCATGGATCTTATGGGCAATCTGGTGGGCAAGAAATCAATCGATCTTCCAGAAGAGGATAATAACTCCAACCGAAACTCTTACCAAAGAAAAATCTCACCATTCTTCAGCAAGCGTGTACCCATAAATTCATCAACTCAGCACTCCTAGCTGAAAGCTTAGCCATGAGAGAGGGTCTTCAAAGCAGTCTCAGACATGGATCGAGAAGAATCATGAATTGCTCTGATTCTCTCACTTTAATCAAGATAATCGCTGGACAAGAAGCACCAAAAGAGATCCAAAGTATTATCTATTATATTCTATCCCTTTCTCTTTCTTTTGAAGTTTCTAGCTTTAAGTTCATTAATAGGTTGTTAAACCAAAAGGCCGATTATATGGCAAAATCAACACTCTATCTTCACCTACTTTTCTGATTTCAATTAATGGAGTTTATTTTGTGACAAAAAAAACCTCATTAGGTTTATTTTTAATAAAATAAATTGAGACGATAAAAGTTACCTGTTAGTATAAGAATATCAAATGTTAAGAAAAGACATAAAACTATATAAATAATAATCAAATATGAAATAGTCTATAATTATCAAATGACGTAGTTTTGAGATAATACGTAGTTATCCAATGTCTCATAATGACAAATGGCATGTATTTTAAAAAATCCCCGTATTTTGATAAAATGACTCATAATATCAAAATAATTCATATGTTTATTAAATGATCAGTAAGTTTTAATTGACGTGTATTATTAAATGACTCCTAATATTTTTTTTTTTCAACGACAATCAACTAAAGACAAAAACTAGAACACCTAGCCGACCCCACTCTGCGGTAATCCCTGCTCTCTAGCTGCCCGAGTTAACGCATTCGCCTTCGAGTTCAACAATCTCGGTATGACAGACATAATACAGCTTCCAAACCGGGAGCTCAGCCGAGCAAAGTCTTTCTGGTACGCCTCAAACGCCGGCCAATCTGTGGGTTGCTGAAGAATATGCCACACCTCCACGCAGTCAGTAGATATCTCGACCTCCCTTATCTCCTTGTGCACGAACGCCTCCAAAGCTCGGATGACCCCTTCTAACTCTGCGTGCAGTGGTGATAGACACTGGTGTCCTCTCTCTGATCCCAACAATAGTCCCTCCACTGAATCTGGAAAAGTTATCCAACCGAATCCTGAAAAAGGATCAGTTGCTTTCCAGGAGGCGTCCACATAACACTTGAATCCAGTGAACGTCTGATTAGCTGTGGTGGGAAAAATTGACCTTGACTTACAATTGTCAGAAGTAGGTCTTGATATACCTATCGGGATCTCGAACCTCTTACACACCCTAGACCATTCCTCATATTCCAGAATTGCTCTTCTTAATACTAATCTAGGGTCTAAATCCTTGCTCGCAAAGCAGAAAGCATTTCTTGCTTTCCATATCTGCCAAAAAATCCAAGGGAACACCTCCCCATCCAATTGCTGGGATTCTCTGGATAACAAAAAATCCATGTTGTGCCAAATCGAACCCCGCGGAAACCTTCCTGGATTTGAAGGGATCGGGGCCAAAGTCCATACTTGCCTGGCCGGAGGACACTCGAAAAACACGTGCATAATCGTCTCTTGTTGTGCTGCACATCGCGGACACCGCGAATCTCCTCCAAGACTTCGCTGCGCTAAGTTCTGTAAGACAGCAATGCTTCGTGTCAAAATCTGCCATAAACAATGCTTAATTTTATTTGGACAGTTTAACTTCCAGATTCTCTGAAAGAAACTGTCTGACGTAGGTCCTATATTTGGTTGTCCCTCATCAATCAATGAGTATCCAGATTTAACAGAATACCGCCCGGTCCTATTGAAAGACCACCCCCATTTAACTGCCCTTGGAGTCCTTGGGATCCGTAATGCCAAAATCAACTCAACATCCTGTGGCTCAAAATACTGGCGAACTAAGATCTCCTTCCAGTTCCCAGTGTTTCGATCAATAAACTGATCTAATGTGATGTCCGGGAAAATATGTAACTCCGAACTAATCGCTGGTCGCGGTCGGGAGTCCCCGATCCACGGATCCTTCCACACTCTCGTCGTGCGGCCATCTCCGATTCTCCTAATTAGACCCTTGATAATTAAATCCTTACTCGAGACAATACTCCGCCACCCATAGGAGGAACCAGCCTGTGGATGAGATTCTAATACACTTGTATCCTTGTAATATTTACCTTTTAATACTCTGGCTAAAAGGGAGTTAGGGTATTCTATCAGCCTCCAATATTGTTTAGCCAACAAAGCCTTGTTAAACTCTTCTAAATTACGAAAACCTAAGCCTCCTTTCGCCTTAGGCTGACAAATGTCCTCCCATTTTTTCCAATGAATCCCGCATGATGTAGCAGAACTACCCCACCAAAACCGTGTAATAGCAGATTGCACTCTACATAACACCGCTCCAGGAAGGTGGAAACAACTCATCGCGTAAGACGGTAACGCTGTGAGGATTGATTTAATCAAAATCTCTTTACCGCCCCGTGATAAAAACTGTGTTGTCCAATTTCGTATCCGGGCTTCCAATCTTTCCGCCACATATGCAAAAATTTGTGCCTTTGATCCACCTAGACTCTCAGGGAGTCCGAGATACATCCCTAGACCTCCCCTATTCTGGATCCCTAGGATGTTCTTAACTAAGTCTATATTCTCCTGCTTGACCTTATGTCCAAACTGAATCGAGGACTTTTCAAAGTTAATCTTCTGTCCCGACACAAGTTCATACTCCTTAAGAATCTGTAGTATCATTGTAGCCTCCGCCACTGTCGCTTTCCCAAAGAATATCGTATCATCCGCAAACAGCAAATGTGATACTTCCGGACTTTCCCGAGCTATCTTTATACCAGTTAGTATCCGTTGTTCCACCGCCTTATTTATCTTTACGATTAGAACTTCTGTACACAGAATAAACAAATATGGAGATAAAGGATCCCCTTGACGTAGACCGCGTTGAGGCATTATTTGCCCCCCTGGGACCCCATTTATTAGAACTGAGTATTCGACGCTTGTGATGCACCACATGATGCATCGAACCCAATTCTCACAAAAACCAAAAGTGAGTAGTAAGGAATGGATAAAATTCCATTCCACTCTGTCGTACGCCTTACTCATGTCTGTTTTTATGGCCATGTAGTTATCCTTGATAGAACCGCTTGTCCTAAGAGCATGTACCATTTCCTGTGCTATCAATATGTTGTCCGAAATTAGGCGTCCAACAACAAACGCCGATTGTGTCTCCGACACTAACTTGGACAAAACCCTTTTCATCCTCAAACTTAGGATTTTGGAAATAATCTTATAACAAATATTACACAAACTGATTGGTCTAAACTCAGTTATACTAGTTGGTTGATTCGTCTTCGGGATAAGACATATGTTCGTTTTGTTTAATTCTCTCTCGAAATAACCTTTTTCCAAGAAACCATTCACTAACTTTACCAAGTCATCCTTAACGGAATTCCAGGAGAACTGATAGAATTTAGCCGTCAGTCCATCCGGTCCCGGCGACTTCCCTGGGTCCATCAAAAATAGGGCATTTCTCACTTCCCCCTCATCGACAGGACGCATCAGAAATTGATTATCTATCTCCGTTATCTTCTTTTCTACTTCAAAAGGTGGTAATGTATGACCACTATTAGAAGAAAATAAATTGGTGAAATAGACCGAAGCCTCGTCAACTATATCTACCTCTCTATTTATCCAAGTACCGTCTCTAGATACCAGCCCTGAAATTCGGTTCTAGAAACGTCTCTGTTTGACGTTTGCATGAAAAAATTTGGTATTCTCATCACCTTCCTGCAACCATTGATTTCGACTCTTTTGTTTCCAGTACATCTCCTCCTCCATATATACCTTTTTTAACTTGGAAGAAGCTTCTTTCCAACTCTCAAGATCCGGTATAGAGGCACTAGCACAATTATCAACCAACTGTCTTAGCTCTGTTATCTGTTGTTGTCCCGATTGAACACTCGACTTTCTCCAATACGACATCTCTTTCCGATTGTCTTTCCCAATCCACCGCTTATCAAAACAGAAGCGTGGGCGTTTATTCCGCTGATTATCTATTTGAAATTTCCCAAAAATTGGTCTATGATCCGACCCAATCATCTCCAAATAATGTATCTCTCCTAACGAAAATAGATCATGCCATTGGACATTGCCAAAAGCTTTGTCCAAACAACAACGAACTATACCGTTTCTACAAACTCCCCGCCAGGACCAAATGTTACCTAATTTCGGAAATTCTAACATACCACAATCTCTAATCATTTGATTAAAATTAATGAACGAATTCAAGCTCCGTAGAACCCCACCTTGTTTTTCGTGGTTTCCGGCAATCTCATTAAAATCCCCATAGATAACCCAAGGCCCGGTTCTCCCTATGCCCATATGCGTTAGGCGTTCCCAGACATATGCTCGGTTTTCTTGAACCGGTTCCCCATAAAGAAAAGTTATATGTGCTCTAATATTAGATATATCTAAAGAAATATCAATCATATTTTTATTTTTAAAGTTAATCTTAACCTTATAATTATCTTTGAAAAATAAGGTCAAACCGCCACTAAGCCCATTTGGTTCCCCTGTAACTAGATTCGTATAATCTAAATGCACTTATAATTTTTCCATTAAACTTAATTTATTTTTCGTTTATGAAAGAAATAAAAACTCAGGTTTACAACTCTTCCAAACATCTCTAACATAACTTATTGATAACTTGTTGCCAATTCCTTGACAATTCCAGCAAAGTAAATTAAAATTCATGGGAATTACAAATTTGAGGAGCTAATCTCCGGCTCCTTAAGCTTGCCTTCCTTAGGCTTCGCCAATCATGGCGTGACTCTTGGCGAACCCAATATCGCCATCTTCCTTGTTGCCACTCCTCTCAACGGCGTGAGTGGCCATGGACCCAATTTTGCAGCCTGTTTGGCAGCCTTGGATGCCTTAAATCTCTGCAGCTTATCTTCCATTTTTTCATGAACTTTGGCCTCTTCGTCGGCTGTCAAGTCTTGTTGACTCCCCATGACCGCCTCCATGGCAATCTCTTCCAAGATCTTATCTCCCATTTCCTCATTTTCATTTAGGTCTAAATCGTCCACGGCAGCCAATTGCTCCTCCGTCATGGCCGGAAGTTCCTGATCCATCTCCTCTAGATCAACCAATTCTGTCTTATCTACACTCTGCAGATTGCCACTAGACTCTTCTTCCCTTTGTTTTTCAGAATTCTGAAAAAGGGGACGTCTAACTTTTTTTGCTGAGAGTGTTTTGGCTTGTTCCTCTATCTCAGCATCCTGAAATAAACACAAGAAATACCAAAATATACCTTCAGCCCACGAAGTAAAACCATTCACACAAAAATAGGTATTATACTTTACCTTTACATTCGTATTCAACGGAGGAGCCATAATCAAAGCCCCACGTCCGCGTTTGTCTCCTACAGTCTTATCAAGTGTTTTGTTGACCTTTTCAGACCCTCCTAATACTTTTTTCCCCGACATGACCGCACCCTTATAACTTCTGGTACGATCCGTCTGATTCGACTTCCTACCCTTATCTCCGATTTTAACCCTATTCTCCTCTTTTGTTTTATAACAGACTGAGGCTTCATGGGTCATTCTAAAGCACAAAGCACAATATCCTTGTAGCCTCCTATATTCTATCATGATTTTCGATTCTTTCCCCTCCTCCAATTCCAAAACTAAGGAGAAGATTAACGGCTTAGAACAAGGTAATTCTAACAGAACTTGTCCCTTATCTACCTCTATTTGTAAGACCGACCCTACCAAATTACCCACTAGGCGATACACCTCCTCTACTCTATATTCAAAGGGTATGCCCGTAAACCTAAGCCACAACTTAATCATGTTTGGATAATCCGCATCTGCCATGGGTTTCCATGGCGCATACGATACCATCAAACCGTCAAAATTAATAGACCCATACTCAACTACACTTACCAGATCTGCCTCTGATTGGAACTCGAATTGGAAGCGTCCGTTGCCTAGATTAAGCCCCTTGACTCTTCCCACTAAACTCCAGAACTGCGGCATGCGGAATATGAACGTATCCACATTTTGCATCTGGGGATTTAAACACCTACCCATTAAAACTTTGGAACTACGAGCTAGTAATGCAACATTATTTATTTTTGGAATCCTTATTTTCAATACTCGAGACGGTGACTTTGCATTCACCATTCTCGGTTTGGGAATTATGATTAACCCTAAATGACTATGCTCTAAGGAAACACACAAATAAGGGAAAACTTTCCGTGATGGATGTGAATAATTCAGGTTCTCTTTGCATCTATTTATAAATTCATAACCCCCGATTTGAAAATTATGATTATGCATTATCCCAAAAGAAAACTCCATATTATTTAGGTGAATATTCCAAGTACTCCAAGTTTTTAAATCCCGGAGGCATGCATTTAAATTTAAACCCCACGAGGATAAGATCATTACTCTATCAACACCTCTCGTTGAGCCTACTAACAGTTTAAATATAATTATCCTCCTAATCTTTTGTGCTTCACAAATCTTATCTAATATAACCTCCCACCTTAAAGATCGATCATCTAACTTCAAGAAACTCAATGTAAAGATACCATGAAGTACCGTTTTAGAATGTGAAACCTCCTCAGCCTCTTGCCCACTACCGAACCGAATCACTCCATTTCCAACCCACTACTATTCCACTGTAACTTGTTGTGTCCATTTTTGTCACGGCTCTTCACGATACAATCTAAAATCCACATCAAAATACAAGATTGAATTAACAACTTTCCTGATTGGATTCCTCTACACAAAGCTAATAATTGACTCCTTGTTTTTAACAAGGTTATCAATGTTCCAACACCCCTGAAAACCTTCCCAGGATAAGTACATACCCCACTGTTGTCTTTCTCCTTTTGTGAGACCTTTTTGATAATTTTATAATGCACATATAATGCTATCCCTCCCCCTTTATGATTCCACTCTCCTAACTTGAACCAGCTACGGAATCTTAAATAACTATGTACCTCGCTTAATACCTGGGTTCCTTCCATTTTCCTTATTGGACTTCCAAAGAACCGACACCGAGGTCTCCCTCTTCGTGTCCTTTTCTTCTTTTCAGCTTCCCATTTCTCCTCTCTTGCTTCCACATTGATGTCGTCAAAGCATAGATAAAACTTAGTTAATAGTAATCCTCGGTCCCAGAACACTTTCCTTAATCTTAACAGTGTAACTATAAGGTGACCTTCAGTCATTGACATTCTAAACACCCATCTAACTTTAGAATTTATCACCATTCCCATACCGCAATGACAGTCTAAGATTTTCAAACCATCACTAACATTGAGAACGTTAAAATCCAACATTGTGATAATCATCAGTTTCAAAATGCTACAGTGATACCACATACTCCCTTTCTCAAATTGAACGTTCCAACTCGGGCGTCGAAAGTCTCGATACCCTACTCTGTAAACCATAGAAATCTGGATCTCGTTGAGTTCATCGAGTCTAGAGTTAATGTTACTAGACACCATGACCTCAATCCCCAGAATTACCATGTTCATTTCCACAAAATCGATTACCCAAAGGTAAATCCCTAAATCCCATAACCGTTTCATCATCGGAGACCTAGATGGCCAAATTGTTCACAAAACCAACAACTTACCTTGATAAATAGTACCTCACGAAGCCGCTCGATCCCCTTTCTCCATTCCTGAGCTTTCGTAGACACTTTTGCCTGCGAAAACCCTAATCTAAGCTTCACCCTCCCCCAGCGACGACTTCGCTTCACTAGCCTACCCTCCTCAAATCTCCTTCTAATTTCCCTGAAGCGCCACCGAGAGAAAGTCGATGGTCTCACAAACCCAAATGACTCATAATTAATAAATATAAAATAACACATATTTTGTTATTTGAATTTTAACATAATCGTATGAGTTTTTATGTTTATAAAGTAATTATTTGATATACTTATTACTATTATTTTAGTTGTGATAACTCTATTATCAAAACTTAATTTCTGACATATCTTCGCCAAAAACTAATTATTTTACATAGATTTATGATATCTTCCTTATTACGATAAGTTTCTGATAAGTAACTAAGTTAGGAATAATATCTAAATAATTGGTTGAGTTAGAATTTTTTTAGTATATATAATTTATTATATTTAATTCGTTTTTACTAAATTTTACTTCTGACCAAAATTAATTTAATGTATAATTTTGGCCCAACAGATTTTTTTGTTGTATGAATCGACATATTTTTTATTAATGATTTTTTTTGTTTGTTCTTCCACTTAAAGTCATCTGATGTTATTCTTTGCAACTCTAATGTTTGTTTGCTAAAACTCCTTCCCATTTAATAATATAAATATCAAACCATTGCATCATTAATAGTCATGTAGAGATTTTTATTATTGATATTATATTTTGGACAATTGTATAAATATATAGGGAATTTTATCTCGTCTACCGAAAATAAAATTAATCATCAAAACTATCTATTTTTGAAGATCTTGTCACGCGTACCCATATGAGATCATGAATTGATAATTTTACCCCTCTCTTTTATGCACTTGATGTGTGAAATTAAATTGTGACCGAAAGGTTTGACAAAGTTACGAGCATAGTAAAACTGACCGATAAAAAAGAAACTTTGGTGATAACGACAGTTTCGAAGTGTGAAGGTGAGAAGGTTTTGAAGAGAAATTACAAGATTGTGCCAAGAGGTAGAAGAATTGAGATTGAGAAAGGAGGTAGGAAACGGTAACAAGGTAATTGGTGTCCATAAGATAACATATAGTAGTTATGTGTGAGAAATTATTTGTGGTTTATTGGTTGAACAATTGGTCACTCAAATAGTGAATATCCGAACACGTTAATGAAAGACGTGGACATATGTATTAACTTAATTGAAGCTCTTGGTTTACTTATTAATCTGGTTTCTTAACTATTTTTGGTTCTCTATAATTACTAAGAATAATATAAAAGCTCTCTGTAATCTCTTTTTCATTATTATTTGATAATAAGAAGTTTACATTCATCATCTTTTTTTCAACAATTTTCTCTTAGTATCAGAGCAAGTTTACTTCATGGATGTGATATAGTATCAGAGCAAATGAAGCTGAAACTTCACTCTTTTCCAATCGATCAATTTTATCTTCTCTAGTTCGATTTTTCCCGATTGAGCTGAAACTTCACTCTTTTCCTATTTTCTCTAGTTCGGTTCTTTGACTATTCCGTCAAGAATTACTTCTATCTTCGCTATTTAATCGGTTAATCCACTGATTTGTTGCTTGATCTTGTTGGTTGTTCCGCCAATTTGAAGATCAAATTCTGTAAGAAAATTTCCAAAGAAACCTACTTACGGAGTTGAATCTGCAAAATCTAAACAATCGATGAAGAGAATGAAATCAAATTCATTAGAAAAAAGCTCTCCTCCTCTAGAAAATGCTCAAAATTCAACTATTGAAGAAAGATCTTCTGTTGGTAAATTGAAATCGAACTTTCACAATAATGATAAAGAAGAACTCGATTTCGATGGGATTCAGTATTCTCCTTACTATCTTTCAAGCGGAGACAACCCATGGATTTCTCTACTATCAGAGATACTTAATGGTATGAATAATCATATGTGGAATCCGACTATTACCATAGCTCTTAACGCCAAAAACAAAATGGTGTTTGTAGATGGATCTTTACCAAGATCAGAAAGTTGGCATCCTCATCACAAATATGGACGAGATGCAACTCTATGGTTAAGTTGTGGATCCTGAGTTCGGTAACCAAGGAGATCTATGGAAGTATCTTTCAGTTCAATGATGCATGGGAGATATGGAAAGATCTTTTAAGTTGTTTTCATATTACAAATTTGCCTCGCTCTTATCAGATTACACAGAAAATTTGGTCGCTTCAACAAGGATCCCTCAATATTTCTACTTATTACACAAAGTTAAAGACTTTATGGGATGATCTTAAAGGGTCAGACTACATAATATCGTGTGGTTATTGTCAGTGTTGCAAGGAGATGTCAAGTAGATCGGAAAACAACAAGATAATCAAGTTTTTTGTCGGGTTGAATGAATCATGTACTAATGTTCGTGGTCAAATAATTAACAAGAAAAGTATTTCCTAATCTCGCAGAAGTATATAACTTGTTGGATCAAGATTATAGTCAGAGAAGCATACATAACACTCACTCATCCTCTGCCCTTTCAAGTTGCTGTGATGGAGAAACTGTGGCTCAAGTAAATGCAAGTTACTTAGGACAAAAATCTCAACGACCCATTTGCACTCATTGTGGCTATACAGAGCACACGATTGATAAGTGCTATAAAATTCATGGCTATCCACCAGGTTTTAAGCACAAATAAAAAAATTCTACAGTGAAGCATGTAGTTGCTCAGCTCACTCTTCCAAATGGATCTGAAACATAATGTGGAGTAACAGGACAATTGAAAACCCTTTCTCGAGATCATATTGAAGGAGTAATGGTTTATTTCCATTCTCAATTGTCTCTTACTTTTACTTAAAATGAGACTGCTTCAGTTTCAAATGGAACTATCACAGCTTTACCAAGTATGTTTTTCTCATCTAGAATGTTGGCTTTTGTTGGTATGTTGAGGTCAATATGAAGTGTTTTAGCAACATATACGTGGATAGTAGACAATGGTGCGATACATCATGTATCTTTAAACAAGGATCTTTTTGAGAATTTGTGTACTACCTTAGACAAAACTGTGGTTTTACCTATAGCAATGAATGTTAAAATAGCAGGAATTGGTCGTGTCAGACTGAATGAACATTTGGTGTTGCATAACATACTTTTCATACCAGATTTCAGACTTAATCTCCTCAATGTCAGTTAGCTCACAAAAGATGTCAACTGCAGGTTGGTATGTAATGAAGTAACATGTATTATATAGGATCCTATGAGGGGAATGATGATTGGTTAAGCTGAGCATATTGGGAACCTTTACATATTAGATCAAGCTTCATTGCAGAGTCATAGAGTCAGTTCTTTGCCAGCGTCTGTAAAATGCATTGGTAGACTAGAGTCTTTGGCATCTTAGATTGGGTCATACTTTTTTTTCAAGGGTTGATGTATTTTCAAATGTACTTGGTCTGCAGAGATAAAAAAAAAACTATTTTTCATTGCACAATATGTCTACTTGCCAAACACAAAAGAAACTTCCCTATATTTCTAATAATAACATTTGTTCCACTACCTTTGAGTTACTTCATATAGACGTATTGTGACCCTATTATGTTCTAACAAATGAAGGGTATCGTCACTTCCTTACTATTATGGACGATCATACCAGAATGACATGGGATTATCTCTTGAAGGTTAAATCAGATGTATTGACAATATTTCTAGACTTTTTGAAGATGATAGAGACTCAGTACAAAGCAAAGGTGAAAGGTGTTCGTGCAGACAATGCACCAGAACTAAATTTGAATCTTTGTACATATCAAAAGGGATAATAGCTTATCACTCTTATCCTGAAACACCATAGCAAAACTCTGTTGTAGAAAGAAAACATCAACACATTTTAAGCGTGTCAAGGTCATTGATGTTCAAAGTCAGATTCCTTTAGAGTATTAGGGAGACTGTGTTATGACAATACTGTTTCTGATAAGTAGGATTCCAACTCCTCTTCTGCGAGAGAAGTCTCCTTTTCAGTATTTAACTTCAAAACCTGCCAACATATTAAGACATGAGAGTCTTTAAATGCCTTTGTTATCGGGAAACTACATCAAAAGGCATACATAAATTCCAACCAAGGTCTAAACCAAGTGTGTTTCTTGGTTATCCCTTAGGATACAAAGAATACAAGACATTGGACTTAGAAACAAATGAAATCTCCATTTCCCGTAATGTGACTTTCTTTGAAGATATCTTTCGCTTCAAAGATGACAAAGAAACAAGTCTAGATTTTGATTGTTTGTTAGATTCTAATGCATGTCACCATTTTTCAAGTATAGACAACACTAATGAATCTGATAAAAGTGAAAATTTGAAGAATTTGAATAACAAAATAGATTTGATTTAAGTTTCCATAGACAAAGCAACATCGGAGAAGGTTTCAGAGAATGAAAATTTTCAGAAACAGATGATAATATTATTCACGCAGAACCTCAACCCATCATCAATACAAGACTTGAGAAACGATCAACGAAACCTCGAGCCTATCTTCAAGATTACTACTGCAACAATAGTATTGCATCAATCCATTATCCTTTATATGTCTTATGCGCATCGTTCTGATAAATATAAGGCATATGTTAATGGGTGTAACTTTTCTCGGAGAACTAACATCATTAACTCAAGCTAAAAGGTTTGATGAGTGGGATACATACTATGAATGAAAAGTTAATTGCTCTATAGAATTCAAACACTTGGAGAATCTGTTCGCTTCCTCTTGACAAACGTGTTATAGGCTGCAGATGGATATATAAAACCAAATTGAATGCAGATGGAACCTTGAAAAGGTATAAAGCTAGATTAGTATATAAAGGGTATACTCAACAAGAGGGGGATTGATTTTGTTGACACTTTTTCACATGTTGCTAAAATGACAACAATTAAAATATTGTTGTCAGTAGTTAGTACCAAAAGATGGGTAACTGTTACCACCTAATCCAATATGCAAATTGGAAAAAATCAATTTATGGTTTAAAGCAAGCCTCTCGTCAATGGTTTCTCAAGTTCAGTGAGACGTTAGAAGCTTTAAATTTCCAGAAATCTCACACGGATCATACTTTATTCATAAGGAACATCTCAGCAAGGTATATGGTTGTTCTAGTGTATGTGGATGACGTAATAATTGCATAAAACAATGATTCAGATGTTGTGCAACTAACGGGAGGATATAATCAATTTTTAAACTTCGAAATCTTGGACCCTTGAAGTATTTTCTGGGAATTGAGATAGCAAGATCTAAGTCGAGAATTTCCATATGTCAAAGGAAATATACTCTAGAAATACTTGATGAAGCATGTTGGGTTATAAACCATCCACAATCCCAATGCATCCAAGTCTGAAATTGACTCTGCATAATGAAGAAGAACCTTTGAGTGAACCAGATATGAATATACGTATAGTTGGACAAATGATGTACTTAACTATAACTAGACATGACATTGCTTTTGCTGTCAACAGGTTGTGTCAGTTCACTTCAAATCCAAAGCGCTTCTCATTTGAAAGCAGCTCACAAAGTTCTTCATTACTTAAAAGGAACGATAAGACTTGGTTTATTCTACTCTGCAACAAGTGATTTAACACTTAAAGCATTTATTGATGCTGATTGAGGATCATGTATTGACACAAGGATATCTACCTCAAGATTCTATATGTTTCTCGAATCTGCATTGATTTCTTGGAAATCAAAGAAGCAAGAAACATTTTATATGTCTTTTCGCATTATCAGAATACATAGTTATGCGATTTGCAGTTAAAGAAGTTCAATGGTTAATCAACTTACTGTCATAGTTTCAGGTTATTCAATCAAAGCCTGTTGCGTTTTATTGTGATTTAGTCTTAAAAATTCACATTGCAAACAACCTAGTGTTTCATGAGTGCTGAACAAAACACTTGGAAAGAAACTGTCACATTGTCAGAGAGAAAAGTTAAAAGGGGTCCATTCCTGTATATTAAAGGGACACCAAGTCAGAAAAATGAATGTCCATGTCCATAAGGAAAATATGTAAACATGTATATCTATATCCATATTATTAGACAACAAAAAATATAATAGACATGAAATATATAGGTTTTGGTTTATGTCCATTTCTGAAAATGAAACACGGGATTGTCATAAGTCCTTTAAATAATATAAAGTCATGGTTGTCCATGTCCATAACTATATACATGGAAATCCATATCTATAACGGGAAGAGGAAAAAAGCTAGAATAACGACATTCAATTTTAAAAACAAAAATAAAATAACGAAACTCAATAGAATATAATTATGAATTCATCAAAGCCAATTATGAAAACATATTTCTAAAGTATATATAAAATAAGTTTCAACAGGACCGATTGAAAAAATGTTATGAAAAATCACAACCTTAAATTGCATATAAAGCATTTGTTGGCAAAAAGACATTTATTCATAAATAAAAATAATAAATAAAATAGACATAACTGTAAATTTGTATTTCTCTATAAATAAATAGTTATTGTAGAAAATATAATAATAGGAACTATTGTTATATAATATATACTATATATATAATTATTTAGAAATGAAAAGTTACGAATAAATAAACACAACAATAAATAACGTAAGTACAAGACTTATAGTTTATATATAAAAATATTTATTTATAAATGAAAATATATGTATGAAAAGACATAATAAAAAAATTACTAGTAAATAGTCACAACCGTAAGAAATATGTCCATATGAGTTTACAATTAAATTACAATATTTATTCATAAATGAAAAGACACACCCGTACATTCCACTTTATGGAGATTGTTATTATTATATATAGATTTCAGCTTGGTCCAAAAATTTTTCAAAAATTTGTGTGTCAATTTTGGCCAAATATTTTGTTTGTCAAACTTATAGATATATTAAGAAATTCACCAAGGTGAAAAGATAAAGTAATACTAGTTAAACCATAAGCTGATTCATGTATTACGAGTGATAGTATCAACTTTATGGTTTAGAGATCTCAAGATTACATGAAAAAGATATAGGGGCGAAAAAAGAGACTTCAAGCTGAGAAAATCCTCATGATATGGTTGGAAAGCAGACTATTCCTCTGGATTCAACATTATCTTCAAAATATCTGCAAAGTTTGTCGCTATCTCCACTTTCTAGCAGATTAAGGGATAGAAGAATCTCCATACCCCAAAGTAAGGCTTCCACCTCATAATGCAAGGCTGATAGGCTTCTTCGAACTTCTTTGCCCCTTATTCATCACCCCTTCAACCAAATCAAGAAATGAATCCATCCTAGTTATATGTAAAAGTCAGAACTCTTCTATGAGCCATAAACAAAGCATTTGTACCCAGTGAAACTTAGGTGACTTGTAGAGGAGGATAGCCACTTCTGATCACATTGATGCTGAATTAATAGTTCCAATATGAGAATTACCAAAGTTTTTACGTCTGGGTGTTGAACCACTCGAAAGCACGATCTTAAATTGTGAAATTATGCCCTAGTTTTGTTTTGTCGTGTGAATTGGCATTTTTGCTATTAATGAAATTTTGTTTGTTTGTATTTGGACTAATGAAATTTGATGCAATTACTTATAATTTTAATGTTAGCTTGCCACAAGTTCTTCCTATTTGATAATATAGACTAAAATCACTTATTATTCAATTGAACATGAATTAGTTTTATAATAGATTCGATAATGAATGTTTCTTTAAAATACAAATGTTTGAAATCGCTTACTCAACCTTTGCTATTTTGGATTGATACAAATATTTGAAATCCATACAAAAATTATTCACCAAATAACACATTGATCTTTATATATATAATATATTATTTGAAAGAAATGGTGATAGAGATAATTGTGCATAGGCAGAAAAATATGTGCAATGGTTGTCATGGAATGAAGGCTTGCTGTTGCAAAGCTTAACATCCTCAATAACATTAGAAGAATGAGAAAGACAAGTTGAATCATTGTCTACGTCGTCAAAGACGTCAATTAAAACATGTTTATTTGTTGAGCGAGCATTAACAATAAATGATTTTCACTATGAATTCCTTATTGAATTCTGATTATAGATTCGAAGGATGATGATTAATGTACTGATCAAAGTTATTTCATCCCAAGATCATCGTGATCTCTAGATAAACGCACCACAATCAAGACGGATGTT
>JAKUCM010007870.1:0-14659 GCA_023374145.1 Lepidium sativum
TATGAGTTAATGGCTTCTGCAAAATTAGTAATCAAGTTATTAAAATCGTGTTATGTAATAATGGTTAAACTACATATAATACAAGACCAATTCATTGCTTGTCATTTAAATCACAACCAATCTACCAAGAAATCGATATTCTCATTGATTAATTAAATAGTTAGTACACATTAAAAAATTGGTAGCTGAATTGATTAGATAAGAGATAACCTAGAACCTCATAACTAGTTTACCAACCTGTTTTGGCATTACATGAACCATGGACGTTGGATGCTTGTTTTAGCTATAACCACAATAAACCAACCATTTTATTAATTCATATTAGCTTTGTAACGAATATAGATATTCACCTTTTTCACGATATATGTATCCGTATATATATTTGGAAGATTTGTTATTTTACGATCCGTATCCATATATGAAATTACGGATATCCAGACATCATATTCGTAAAAATAACGAATATCTACAGATATATATGTATCTGTGAAAGAAAAAAAATTCTTCAGAAAAACAAGGTTAATTGTTACAAGTGAATCAAAGTTATTAACAATTAAACAGAACAAATGTATTAAAGAACCATAACTCATAAAACATCAGTTCCACAATCCATTACACGTTTAAATCAACAAATTTATCATATAACATTAAAAAGAAAATAAGCACTAACTGGAGTTCAACTTGCAAGGTATATCATAATAGCTTTATTGTAGTCACAATTGTTACATCATAAAGTGGATATGTACCTTCAATCAATTCATTTTTACCCATCTCATTTGTATTAGGAGATCAAGAACTATAGCAACATAGATCATCATATTTGTATTGTCAAAATTTTCCCATACTTATTAAACTTGAGCTTCATTTTTTCAATCATAGCTTTCTTGTGTTCATTTTCCATTGTATCCATCTTCCACAGCCCAACTCCAAAAATTTCTTTCATATATGTGTTTCAAGTAACATATTTAGAACCCGAGATGTTCACTGTTGCGTCATAAAAGTACTGTAAAATATCAAACAACACACTAGCATATGACCAATCATTTTCACTTGGTATAGCTTGAATAGATTCTCGTAAGTTCTCCAACATACTTATCATCTTCTAACTCAAGCATCTCAAACCCTTTCTCCAGACTCAGAGCAGCTTGTAACATCAAAAAGTTGAATTCCATCTTTCAACATCCAAACAGAGACCCACCTTTGATTAAAACTTTGAATCTCCAACACCCCCTTAAACCATTTCAGCCTACCAGGGGAAGATCGAACATACCAAACAGTTGATCTAATCCTAAAGATTGAACTATGTGCTTCCTAAAGATCGGTCTTTCACAATAAAACCTAAAATTTGTGCCCCACAGTGCATGTGTAGAAATTCTCCATTCAAAATCGTTGTTCCCCATGTAGTCAACTTTTTCTTCAAGTACTTCAATGCAAGGATCATTAGAACTTGCATTACCTACGGTAATATTGAACATCGTTTCTAATACCCCCAAAAAATGTAACACTTCTCAACCATTTTACAATCTGTTTCACCAACATGATTATCAACTACACAAAAATTGATGATCCTTTGTGAAATCCTCCAATTCTCATATGTATAATGAGATGTTAGACACATGTACCTTAGATTATGTATAGATGTGGAACAATTTGTCGTCAGAGAAACACTACCATTGTAATTTCTGAAAAACTTTCTAACCTCTTACCTCTTTTAAACCTCATAAACCTCTCAACAATCATTAGCTATGATTTTGCGACAAAGGATATCATAACATGGTTGAGAAACACTCATAAATCTCCTAAATCT
The DNA here is from genome assembly GCA_023374145.1 of Lepidium sativum. Taxonomy (NCBI): domain Eukaryota; kingdom Viridiplantae; phylum Streptophyta; class Magnoliopsida; order Brassicales; family Brassicaceae; genus Lepidium; species Lepidium sativum. The sequence continues at coordinate 1,808 of JAKUCM010007870.1, forward strand.
CTTATGTTTAACAAATCTAAAAGGCAGCTCATCCATAATAATCATTTCCACTAATGCCTTACGAGATGTTGGTTGACTAAACGCTACATAAGATGGTACTTTACTACCTACAACCCCTTCCATCAGATTATGATGTAATAAAGTAGTTTGCTTCAACTTTTTACCATCATTTTTAGCATCACCTTCTTTTCGTGACATCAATTTGCATCTAAATATGTGGTTTAACGTTGCACTCGTTGTGGGACCATGCTTAGTTCTGCATGAAATCAGTGCTCCACAGTGAATACACTTCAATTTGTCAAATGTACTAATCTTCACAAAACTCAACCAAGCCTTAGACATTTTCTTTTGAATATGCAATACTTTCGGAAGGACTTTGTCGCTTAGTGTTGTTCATTCGAATCTGGATTGGAGCTGCCAGCCTGAGTACCATAATTTTGTATTGATTTTGAAGTGTCATTTGTTGATTCCATCTACAGACAAAAATAAAAACCAAGTTATTCTCATGCAAAACATCTTAGAATAAGTGCATTCAAAAGCAACTGTGTAAAGTGAAAGGATTTACACTTATAAATTGATCCATATAACAAAAACATTGCTATAAAAAACTATGAACTAATTCATATAACTACTTTAATTAATAAAAAACAAAAGTATACATCCACTACTCTCTAAAGCAAGCAATACGAATAAACTACACGATAATGCTTTAGCTATTATCATTGTTATAAGAGAAAATAAATTTTAGGACCAAAGTATACCAACAACTCTTTTTAGATGTATCTAAACCACACCAATCATTCATGCATCACCTCACATATAATATGGTTTTTCATATTCACTAGAATACATATATTCTCCCTAAATAATTATATACACAGAAAATTATAGTAAGTAATATACTTCTCTAAGTTTTTTATATTTGAGAGAGAGAGAGATGGCAAGTGATGGAGTATATATTGATAAAGATTACTGCGTAAAGATTCATACAAAGATTTTGTGATGGTGTAGAGTTTACAGAGTGCAACCAAACCAAACCTGAACAACTAAACCTAAATTTCACTTCGAATTATCAAATAACTAACTAAAAAATCAAAACCAATAAACATAAACACATACCTCTCCTCTTAGTGGTCAAAACAAAAGGATGAACTACAGATCTACAAGAAGAAATTGTGCAATGAAAATCAAACCTCAAAAATAAAAGTGTTTGTTGGTAAGTATTTACTAGTGGGATTAGACAAATCATAACCAAAAATTCAACAAAGAAACAAAGCTCGATTTAGGTTTTTGTTTCATATCACATAACCTACATCATTCAGTAATGATTAATACAGAAATTAATGAAGTACATACCTTAATATCTCAGATTAGAGAACAAAGTTGATAAATTTCACAAAGAAGAGAACTAATTCAAAAAGTGGAGTTTAGCGAAGTTTAGCGTCGTTTAGAAAACATGCTTTTTTCTCTACGTAAGTAATGATGTTTTGCAAGCAGTCATCTGCTTTTACAATTCAAACATAAATTTCATAATAAGCCAAAATTAATTGATGGAGTTTAAATTAAATGGGCTTGGCTTAAGACTAAGTTACAAAAATATTGTAATGGTTTACGTGAAAAAGATATACAGATATCCGGTCCAATTTTTCTCAATATTCGTATCCACTATATATAAAAATTTATTATTTGTATCCGTATCTGTATCCGTTTTGGCCGGATATCCCTTTTTCAAATCAATTTTCGGATACAGATACAAAAATCCGACAAATATAGATAATTATTCTCGGGGCTAGTTCATATCCTCTAAACTATATTATTGATCAAATACTTATTGACAAAACCAAGTAATCACAAATTTACATCCATATATACTAGTTTTTTCCAATTGAAAGTATTAATATCGTATCTCTTCTTCTTTTTCATGAATAATTATTTTCACGAATCTTCATAATCTCTTTAAAGTTAACATATGGAATTCGATTGATAACACCGTTTGAAATGACTGTTTAGAAAAAATGAACAGTTGAAACAAAAATTGTTTAAAAACAACCGTTTAAGAGAGCGATTAACGAAAGAGATTTTCAAACGAAAACAATTTAGAAATTAATGTTGATTGGTAACACTACAATGATTAAATAGTATAATGATATAAAAATTAGTAATAAAACTTGATTTAAATAATCATTCTAAAAAAAAAAATTAATATAAAAATAAATATATAGATTACAACTATTATTTTTAAAATAATATTTGAATACTACCAAACAACTAAAATATAAAAAAGCAGATATCTTTTTGAATCATAAAAAATAAATAAGATGATCGTTTTTCAAATGACCGTAAATAGTTCCGTTTGTAGAAATCTTTTCAAATGACAAAAAGTAAATCCAAACGACATTTAAAAAAAAATTGTTTGTAAATGACTGTTTTAAATGAAATGTTGATTCGTAGCCAAATAAAAATGTTGTTTGTAAACAACTTTTTATATACTACCAACAAAGTCACAGGAAAGGAAAAAGTTAATATGAAAAGGTAAGTGGTCTGGTTCGTAGCGCACCCATTTTAAACTACCAACTAGTCAGTGAAGTTAGTAAACTGTTCCCTCTGCGTCTAGTATATGAAAATATTGTCGTAGTTTTTGTTATAAGTTTTAACGTTTTACATCATAACATTAACATATACGAATTAATATATTATATCCATTATTAATTTTAATTCATAGTAACTAAATTTCAACAGAAAATTTATCAATTAAAAATTATAATTAGCCAAAATCATTAATTAAATATTAAATTTCGGATGTGATTGATGAAACATTTAACTTAATCTTGACTTTAAAAACATCAAACTTTGTTTTAATTTGACCAATTGAACATTTTGTTAATTTCAAATATAAATTTTTTCTATATTCCGAAAGTCAAAGCGATTTGAAAGTTCGATTTAGTTCTTATTTTCTTTATGAAAAATCTCTAACGTTGATTTTCTCTTTTCTTTTAAGAATGATCTCAAATTTTTCAGTTTGAGTTCATTCTAAAAGGAAAGAAAAAATTAAACTTAAAAGTTATTCAGAAAGAAGATAAAAACTGGATCGAACTTTCAAAATTGATTTGATTTTTGAATTTAGAGAAACTTTCGATTTGAAATTAATGGAATGTTCAATTGGTCAAATCAACGCAAAGTTTAATATTTTTTTTAAAATTTGAATGTTCCAAATTCAATATTGAATTAACAATTTTTTATAATTATAATTTTCCAAATTTCAACCATAACACAATTCACAAATTTTAAACTAATGAAAATAATATACATATATTTATTAATTGTTCTTCCGCATAGAGTGGATCAGTACTAGTTATACTTATTTATATAAATGGTATCTACACAAATGCAGAACAGAGAAAGAAAATTTGTCAGCCATATTTTTGTTTTGTTTTGAAGAATCTAGGAATGTCATTACTACTTAACTTGAAAAAAGCGCTCTTTTTTCTCCCCTAAATTATTGACCTTTTTAAATAAAAGATTTTATTCACAATTACACTTCATCATCTTTTTCTTGGTCTCTCTCCTCTGCAGTCTGTGTAGTCATCGGAGACAGAGCCTGTGTTTTCAACTCTCTTGCTGCAGAGACATAGAAACCAAAACGTTATTCATGACAAATTTGACCTGACTCTCTTTTCTCTCTTCCAATCCATCTTCCTTTTTATTCCTTTCTTCTCGATTTGTTTCTTACTCAACTCTCTCCTTCACATCAAACCCTTTTCTTTGATTTCTATTTGATATTCCAGAATGCGTAATTTAAAACTCTTTGAGAGATTTAAGAGCACCCAAATCCACGCCTTTAATTCACAGGATTCTCCTTCTACCAGTAACAATGGTAGCCCTCGAATGAAGTTCCTACGGCATCCCAAATCCAGTCCTAAATCGGTCTCTCGTTCACTTCTCCCTCATGGTTTCCCCACCACTGAGCTTCTCGAGCCTCCTTTAAACGTTTACCTCAAACCCATCGATTTGGTTGAGTCATTATCAAATCTGTACCGGAGAATCGAGTCCAGTACGGAATCTGAGACTACGATGCTTTACCTTGAGCAGTACGCTGTTCTCCGCAGTACTAATGATGCTAAGCTCTTGCGCAGGTGCTTGCTCAACGCTAGGAGGCATGCCATTGATGTCCCTTGTAAGGTTGTTTTGTCTGCTTGGTTGAGATATGATAGGAGAGAACACGAACTCGTGGGAGTTGAATCCATGGATTGTAATGGGTTTGCTATTGAATGTCCAAAGACTAGTTTGACTCCTGGTTATGATTTGAATGTAGTCAACGAGCATTGTAAATGCTCCACGGTTTGTGAGGAGGACATTGTTGGTGATGGCGTTAAACTCTCTAGGGCTGATGAGTTTTCGGGTCTAGATGAGGTTAGCGATTTTTCCTTCTGCCTAGGTTCAGAGAAGGCTAAGTGCGTTAGGTCGCGAATCGCAGCCCTTTCGCGTCCGTTTGAGGCCATGTTGTATGGTTCTTTTGTTGAATCAAGAACTTCGGAGATTGATTTCTCGAAAAATGGCATCTCAATTGAGGCAATGTTGGCACTGAACATATACAGTAGGATCAAAAGAGTTGACTTGTTTCGTGTTGAAACTGTCTTTGAGCTGCTTGGGTTAGCCAGCAAGTTCTGTTGTGACGATCTGAAGTCTGCTTGTGAGGCTCGTTTGGCGTCATCCGTCACTGACCTTGATAAAGCCTTAACCTTTGTAGAGTTCGCGTTGGAGGAACGGACGAAGCTTCTCTTATCTGCTTGCTTGCAGGTGTTTCTGAGAGAGCTTCCTCAATCTCTCTACAATCCTGAAGTGATGAGATTCTTCTGTAGTTCTGAAGCAAAACAACAATTAGCTTTTCTGGGTTCAGAGTGTTTGTTCCTCCTATACTACTTCCTCGGTCAAGTAGGCATGGAAGAGAAACTCACGACGGAACCTATGCTAATATTGCTGGAGAGAACTCGAGAGTTTGCTCACACGAACTGGCAAAAGGCTTTGTCTTTACATCAAATGGGGTGTGTTTTCTTTGCGAGAAAAGATTACAAAGCAGCCCAGTTTCATTTCAGATTAGCGTCAAGCTTAGGGCATGTCTACTCATTGGCTGGAGTATCAAGAACTGAATATAAACAAGGGCACAGATACTCGGCATACAAGCTCATGGCCTTTCTCATCTCTAATCACAAGCCACATGGATGGATGTACCAGGAGAGGTCTCTGTACAATGTAGGGGTTGAGAAGCTAAAAGATCTAGCAACCGCCACGGAACTTGATCCGACATTGACTTTTCCGTACAAGTACAGAGCCGTGATGAAATTTGAACAGAAGCAGATTAAAGAAGCCCTCCAGGAGGTTGATAGATTAATTCAGTTCAAGATTACTCCAGATTGTCTCGAACTGAGGGCTTGGCTATTTTTAGCCATTGGTGATCGTGAGAGTTGTTTGAGGGATCTTAGAGCAGTGTTGTGTTTAGAGCCGAATTATGTTGTATTCGGGGGGAGAATGAGAGATGATTTGGTGGAGGCTCTGACCATGCAACATACCGAAGCGGATTGCTGGATGAGGCTTTACGATAGATGGTCGGCTGTGGATGATGTTGGGTCATTGGCTGTTGTTCATCAGATGCTTCAGAATGATCCCAACAAAAATTTTCTGAGGTTTAGACAATCTCTTCTTCTCTTAAGGTAAGAAGACTCTTTTCGAAATATAAGTCAAACTATTGTTGGGTTTTTCAGAAATTGACAAAAGCTACATTGTGTTGTGATATGTGACAGATTGAATTGTCAAGGGGCTGCCATGAGTTGTTTGCGGATGGCAAGGAACTTGGCTGCCTCTGAAGCGGAGAGGTTGGTCTACGAAGGGTGGCTTTTATATGATTTGGGTTATGCAGACGAAGCTCTCACTAAAGCCGAGAAGGCAATCTCCATTCAGCGCTCCTTTGAAGCCTTTTTCCTCAAAGCCTATGTTCTAGCTGACAAGAATTTCGATCCGGACGAGACTTCTTGTGTTGTTCAGGTTCTAGAGGAAGCCCTCAAGTGTCCTTCGGATGGGCTACGCAAAGGACAGGTTAACATTTTAATATGTCTCCTTTTTCTTTCTCATATTCACACTGTTTTCTCAGTAATCTTTTTGTTACATTCCTGCAGGCTCTGAACAATCTTGGGAGCATCTACATCGATTGCGGGATGCTAGACAAAGCTGAAACAGCGTATAAGAATGCTCTAGAGATCAAACACACTCGTGCACATCAAGGGATTGCACGAGTTTATTTCTTGAAAAACCAACGCAAAGAAGCTTGTGAGGAGATGACAAAGCTGATTGAGAAGGCTTGTAGCAAAGCAGCAGCCTACGAAAAACGATCTGAGTATTGTGAACGTGAAAAAGCCAAAGAGGATCTTGACATGGCAAAAAAACTCGACCCTCTGCGAACCTATCCCTACAGATACCGAGCTGCCGGTAACTAGTTCTTCCTATTCCATATTAATAACGTATATATATTCTAGTAGTTAAAAATGCAATTGTCTATGTGGCAGTGTTGATGGATGATCAGAGGGAGACAGAAGCAGTGGAAGAGCTGTCAAAGGCAATAGCTTTCAAGCCAGAACTGCAAACACTGCATCTCAGAGCAGCATTTCATGAGGCCACAGGGAAGGTGTCATTGGCTTCACAAGACTGCGAAGCTGCTCTATGTTTGGACCCTAATCACACCGAGACACTCCATCTCTACAGCAGATCCAAGGATCAAGCTTCTTCCACTGCCAACACCATTCTTGGATTAAATTAATTCTAAGGTAATAACCACATTTACCCCTTTATATATTACATTGGGATAATTTACTTTTATTTTATACTCTGATACATGGATGCTATAAAGAAACTGCCATTTATTCATCTTACCAATGGTTTCTATGCAAAACCAATAATTAGCATATACAATATTTTAGTTTTTAATGCAGAGGATGAAAATATGATTTTCAGTTCACTGTCTTTTGTGTATATGTACAGGGGAAACCTAAAACGAAGCTCCTTTCTCTGTAGTTTCCTTATGTGGATATGATCTCCAGCTCTGTCCACCACTGTGGAGACTCTCTCGGCATTGCTGCGTCAGCTTCTATTCCAGTTATCTGATGCAACTTCATCACAACCTCTCTCATTGTTGGTCGCTGAGCTGAGTACGGATTCATACACTGCCTAACCACCTCCAACATGCTCTCAACGATATCCTCCTGAAACACTTTCATGGTCGGGTCCACAATATCAACTGCGGGCTTGGGTTCGAGAAACAAAGAATCCGGGTCTGGAAACTTCCCACTGATGATTTCAAACGCAACGGCGCCAAAATTGAAGACGATGGTGTGGGGGTCAAGTAACGAGGATTCTAGAAGGCTCTTGCTCGAGGAACCTTCATTAGAGGGAAAAACGGAGTCAATGACAGAAAATTCGGAGACTTTGGCGGCGTTGTCTTCAGTTAAGAAGACAGAAGAGGAGGTTAAATTGGTGTGCAAGACGGGTGGGTTTAGATTGTGCATGTGCTCTAGACAGTAAGCTATTCCCATTGTAATTCTGAGTCTAGCAGGCCAGTCCAAGTGATCTATGTGTTGAGCTGCCATGAAAGATCAGTTCAAATAGTTTAAAGATCGTTTGAGTTATATGTAACAAGGATTCTAGGGAAAGATGAGATCCTCACAGTGCAGATGTTCAAAAAGGGATCCATTGGGAGCGTATTCGAAAATCAGCATTCGGTTGAAGGGCTCTTCCTCATGGCAGTAAGCGATCAGATTCAAAAAGTTCTTGTGATGCACTTTGGATAATTTATGCATCTGCAGAAATATAGCAGAGTTATTCTTTAATAGCAATGCCAATCTTTGTTGAAGAGAAGCATAACTATGTTACTATACTTTTTGTAGCAACTGTGTTTCCATGGCGTTGGACCAATCTGCATGAGAACCAGCTGTGATGGACAGAACGGCGATTTCAGCACCAGTGGATAAAGTCCCTTTATAGATAGCGCCTTCTGAGAAAGAGCCGATGATATTACTGAAATCTTCGCAGGCTGTTCGTAGCTCTGATAGCTGCAGTCTCGAAATGCCTGTTGCAATGCAAAACTATATGAGTAGAGATATCCAATATGAAGAGAGGGAGTGAAGACTGAAGAAAGTATGTTTGCCTGAGATAAGAGCATCTTGAAGCTGGCCACTGTTGGTCCAAGGCTTGATCGGAATCTTTCGGCTGAAGATAAGAAAGAAGATGATCAATGCCCCCGAGAATGTGGACACGCCTACGACTATGCCTATGATCATATAAACGTTGGGAGACTTCCTTTTAGCTCCCAGGGGAGGGGGAGACGGAGGCTGCGGAGGAGGCGGAGGCATGAACAACTGATTAACTGGAGGTGTGGTCGGAATTTGTGTTGCCTCACTACTTGGAGGAGGTTTCGGAAATTCGTCTCCTCTTGGTGGTAAGGGAGGCGGAGAGGGGTCTTTGAAACTACTTTTAGATGATTGAGGAGATGGTGGCAAAGCTCCCATAGCAGGATTATTGCCTGGATGAAGTCTGTCAGACAAGCTACGACGGTTCCCATCATGAACTCCGGATTGAATCAATAAGTTACCTTGAGAAGAATTAAAGGCATCTGCAATCTCTTCAGGAGAAAAACTGTCATAATCCAAAGACGCACACACACACGCATAAGATCACATATAGAAACAGAGAGATGATGCGGAGGGAAGAAGCTACCTTTGGAGTTAAGAGTCAGGGGAAGAAGAAAGATGGTGAAGATTGCTGTTCGGAGATTGAATCTCCAACATACATCGACAATCATGGGAGATTTCTCTACTTCGTGTGGTTCTTTGTTGAAACAAGGAGAAGGAAGAAAATATTGAACGAGCAGTTGAAGTCGTCGTTAAAGACAAAGACGACTAATCAAATCTTGCTACTCATTCAACCTTTTAAACATTTTCTTATTATCATAAACCCAATACCAATTTACTAACACTTTTATTAACAAAACACAACACTAAGTTTATTTTAGCACACACACTTGTGTAGTTTACGTAGCAAAGTTATTAAAAATTTAATTAGCATGAAATGTTTAACGCAATTGATCTCTTACAGAATCTTACTAATAGAAAATGATTTAGATTTCTGTTGATTAATTCAATAATTGGACACGAGAACCGGTTTCAGTTCTGACGGCATCTAAAAGTAATTATATAATGGCGATGGAAGATTTTGACTTACGTATTTTAGATTCTCCATCTTTTGGTTATAAGAGGATCTGGATATTCTTTTGAGTAATACTAGGGGATTGACTGGGTTACACCCAGTTTTTGGTTTTGAAACATTTATGTGTAGTTTATTTGTTGGGTAATTTGTCAAATTTTGTAATTTGTGTTGTATTTCTAGAATGAAAGGTATGTGAATCAGAAAGAGATAGTTTTATTATTATTTGGAATGGTAAAATTAAAGATATGTTGCCCTACATATTGGACCATTTTTATTTGCATTAAGCCAACTTATTATGCAATCATGGTGGTAGATGTGGTTGCATGCTAGATTATTAATGGCATCTCGTCCTTTGAATGTTTGAAGACAAATAGTGCAATTTTTTAGTTTCCTCATTAGGAGTGACATTTCTTTTAGTGAATTTTAATAGGACAACAACCAAATCTGTGTCTATTCTTGATCGAGCTTGGTAGTTGTAATATTTAATGTTGAAATATATTGTTATATTGTTACCTGTTTCCAAATCTGTAGATATATCAACACCAGTTTATGTATGCCATGAAGTTGTCAATCATATTGGTTGCTTTTGTATCTTCTATGTCATGGAATGTCAGGAAGTAATGAAGATTATGTGTCAAGGTGGTCCATGATATATGTGTTCCATTTGTTTGGAAAGGAATTTGTATAACAATAATTACTCTGTTGTGTGAGTGGTCTTTTGATATTGAGATAAGTTTCACTTCACATATGAATGTTAGGAAGACGACCTTCAAATGAAAAAAGAGTATGTGAGAGGAAGTGGATTTGGTGTGAATGGTTTTTGTGATTTTGATGATGATCTCTTAGTTATATATATATATATATATATATATATACTTCGTAAATGTATTATTTACCAATTTCAGTTTAATGTGTTGTTGAGTGATGTATACGTTTGAAAAATGGGGAAATCAAAAATTTGGTCAATAAAAAGTAATATTCGTTTATTTAGAGTAACATATGAATGAAGTTGATATATTTAATTCGGAAAGTTTATGTCAATTCATGTAAATTTTATTATTATAATCATAGTTTGTTCTTGTAGACTCTGTGTAAATGGGAGCTATTAGATTGAAAAATATGTCTTATTTTTCATCTTTTTGGACCGAGGGGGGCTCTATTTACAACCATAGCGTACACAATAAAATGTTTACTTAATACCACTTGTATTAAATAGGGTTTGAACTTTGAGGTTTTAAGATTTGTAAATTAACATCTACCATTGGTGTGGAACAAAATTCGTAGAACCCAAAAAATTCTTTTTAAAATTTTTTTAGACTTTGAAAATAATGTTTACCAAAATCAAATGTAGAGAGACAAAGATCAGCAGTAGTGAATGTAGTTTAACTATGAAAGAATTTCCAAATTAGTAAAAATCATTGTAAAATGTAACTTTATTTGTTTTCTTTAGTTTTAAAGTAAGGTTTTGTTTCAGGTAATTAGAGGGTTTTGATTTATGAATGACAAAATCTAAACGGTTTAATATTAGTATTTTTCCAAATATATAATAATTAAATTATGCTATATAAGGTAATTTATTATATAATATATTATGAAAATTTTTTATTCTAAAGAAATTTTATTTTAAAGAAACCTATTTAAGTTTATTATTTGACTCGGTTCATATTCAATATAGGTTTATCAAATATGTAAAAAAAGATAAATATACTTCATCTTACCTTACAATAAATTCTTTTGTTTCATGCAATCTCTTTATCAACACATTATCTACACCTTGGATTAATGAAGCCATTTGCAGGTTTGTGTCATGATAGATCCAATAAACTTTGGATGAATTTATTAACGTACTGCGTATTCAACAAAACACAACATTTGGATAGTAATGAATATTGAGTGGAAGTAATTTTATAGAAAGATGATCTCGTATTAGTGCAACGTTAAACCAAAAAAAGGGAAATAAGATCGAACTTGTGAATAGTATGGAGGGACAAGAAATTGACAAAACTTGTAACAGTGAGAATGATTTTAAATTAAATCAAAGAAACAACTTGTAATGTGAGGTGAATAAGCTGGTTTAGTTGTCTAGACGAGGGCGCTTCTCGTTCTTCACGTCTTTATCGTATATTTCGTTTGGATGTGTGTTCCGAGCCTTGGAAATAATTGCACAATCAGCATATATGGGGTTGTTTATTCCGGACGCCTCATCGTTCAAGCCAACGTCGTTTGGAATAATACATGAGACAGTGAAAGTTTGACGTGAAGTTTGGAAGTTGTACATTGACACTTTGATCTGGAATTTGCAAGTTTGGCCAATAATGTGTTTTAAACTTTCAGGAGTTTTAGTTTATACTGCTTCATTGTTATCATCTCCCTGGGTAAAAAGGTAACAAAGTTTGGTTATTACTTGTATGGAAGGTGTAGGTGTGTTTTTGAGGTGCAAAGGCATTGAATATACCTTGATGAGAATGTGTTTATAATTCCAGAGACTTTCCAACCTGCAACGTTTGTCCCTTCACGATCAAAAATCACAAATGTTGCTGTGTCTTTGTTATGGTCACATACCCTTACTTCAAAGCGGTTCCTACACATCCATTTGGATACAATTATTTGTTGTTTAGTTTGTGTTTGTGTTGGACATGTCATTTTCAAATGAAAGCATAGTGTGCAAATCTGATGAGGCCGACATTGTTGTATTTTAGACACGTGTTGCAGTACAATGAGGAGCTGGATTTTCCCAACTTTTTGTTACAACTACTGCACAAGATGTAGTATCAACCATATTGTTCATCGATGGCATCTATTGTAGCGAGACAGATAAAGCTTGCCACCTTGTTTGTTTGTCATTGGAAAGCAATTAATAATCTCGACGACTGTGTTACAGAGCTTAGAAATTGTAGGGTTATCAGTTTTGCAAAGGGACTTACCTGTGGAGTTTCACTTTGCAGATACTGTTGTAATTGTTTGATAATCATAGTTTCCAGTTTTGTGATGGAGGATGATGCGCTTGAAACAGTCGGAGGCTTCTTGTCACTTTGAGATAAACTGAAATGTGTTTTTGTTGTTATGTTAGTGTCGATTTGGGTATCATTGAGAAATGATGGTAATCATGCACTAACATCAGAAAATATACCTTCTGAAAAAACATTTGGTGTCATCAACGTCATTGTCAAAAAAGAGGCGGGTAGCTGATGTCGAGCTTATGATTACACACATGTAGGAAAATTAGGTGTGTAGTGGGATCGAATATAAGTTGTAGTTGTATTTGTATTTGGGATTAGTGAACATGGAATTGGATATACCTCCTATAGATTTTGGGTTCATAGTAGTGATGAGAATCACTTTTGGCTTGATGTGTGCGTTATTCCTTTGGGTCCTAAATTTTTCGGCAATGTTCCCCCATAAGCTAACACGGATTGTGTCACCACTGGATATTAAATGTTAGGTCGTTATCTTGAGAGAGAGACGTATTAAGTGTATAGCTTACAAGGGCTTACTATTGATGTTGGAGGTGTAGAAGCACTATATCACTTGATCTTGTGTCATGTACTTGAGGTGTCATTTCTTTAGTGGATGTCAAGTCACCTGAAATTACGCGGAGCTCAC
>JAKUCM010007871.1:0-20464 GCA_023374145.1 Lepidium sativum
GAGAGACGAGAGAGAAGAAGAGATGAAAATGACTATAGAATACCTAAAACTTCAAGAAATTAACACAAAAACTAGAAAAAATTAATTGTTGTTTCTTCTTCTTCGACGAGGAAGAAGAATAAGAAAAAGAAATTTGGATTATTTTTAAAAAGTTAATCTAAATGACATTTTTGTAATAAAGTTACACCCTTAAAAAATACAAATAATTTCATATTTTTTATTGTTTGTAGTTGCCAAAATATTATTCTACTAATTAACTTATTTTATTGAACTATTTTGCTCCTTCTTTCTATATAAAAACCAATTTTAAATACATTAGTAGGTCGAGAGGACATGTGATCCAGTGGTATAGTCACTTTATAAATTTTCAAGACACCAGAAATCAAATCTCCTACATGGCAGTAGTAAGAATGAGATTTAAAAGTCAGTAAATTAGTTGAAAAAAAAATATTAGTAGGCACACTACGAAACTCTCATATTACGCATAAAAAATAATATATATAAAAAGAAAATGTTGATTAACAGTTAAAAAGAAAGCGAAAACGAAGCGGTAAATAAATAAAAAATGAATGAAAAGGAAGCGGTAAATAAATAAAAATGAATGAAAAGGAAGCCGTAAGGTTATTTTTGTCGTTTGGTTATCCTTGTCGCTCTTCATCGGCGGCCAGTAATCCAGTACCAAAGGTCCCACCATTACGAAAGCTGTGACTCTCCTTCGTCTTCCTAATCGTAAGGTTTGAAAATTCGTGTGCGAGAAGCCGAAGAAGATGACAACTCCAAGCTCAGGAAAACACGTTTCGGTTACCGGAAAAGAAGAAGGCGAGATTTCCGCCTCCGACGACGAAGTATTTTTCTCTCTTTACAACTCAATCATTTCTATTTTCTGCTATTGATTTTTCTTATTCTGCATAATCTGGATTTTGTTGCAGGATGTGATAATCGTTATGAGTTGTTTTCTGTCGATATTTGTTTTTCTCTTAGATCTGCAGGTGTTCGCTTATTTTCAGTTTTGTTTGGGTTTATGGATTTAGGGTATATGTTGAGCGAGTTCGAAGTTGTGGCGTATTTCTTTAGTCATTTCGTTGATTATTTGATTTCAAAACTTCCGTGTTCCAATTATTGCCGCAATTTGCTGTTGCCAAAATGTTTTTTGATTAGCTGATTTCAGAATCCTGAAGTTTTTTCATATCTTGTCTTTAGGTACAACCGATGCAAGCAAGCACGAAAGCTCCTCTTACGGAACCTGTATCAGTTCCTTCAGCAAACACAAATATCCAAAGGCGTCAAGCTGGTAAATACTATCTGTTGTCTGCTTTTTTATGAAGTACTTTTGGGAAATTATGAGCAAGAGGAGACTTAAATCCGCTCTGAGCTTCATGTGAAACACTATATCTACCTTGGAGCTTCTGATGCTTCATCGTATCTTTAGAAAGAGGGTATTGGAGATGTAAACATAGCTTGATCAAACTATTCCAGCAAAAAGACAATGCGCATTGTAAATCAATGTATAGAACTAATCTGTTTTCTATTATTAATACATGGCGTGTGAAGCATGATTTGCCTGTCTTGAAATTTAAAAGTAGATTATATCATGTCATTTGAAACGCTTCTCCACGCAAGTTACCCTTGAAACAAAGTATTTCTTTTCTTTTTTTTTTGTCAGGAAATGTTGGGTCTTTGCATAAACCTGTTGATGATACACAATTGAAGCTGACCCACTCTGGAGGCCGAATAACTGAGAAGAAGATAGAAGCACCCATTGCTGTCAGTTTTGGGAAGGATTTTCCTGTAAGAGCTAACAACAGCAACCTGGTTATAAACTTTTTAGATGATGATAGTGGTAGTGAATCTGATATTAAAGGACAGACACAGACATTGAAGATTCAACCAACGGGAACAATTTCTGGAAACAGAAACCCACCTACATTATTACAAAGAAAATTGAAAGAACCACGACAAATTGATAACAGACTCGTGACAAAGAAGGCACCATCCACAAACACCTATAGTCGTGCTGCGACTTCCAGATTTTCCAACCTTTCATTTGCTAAGCAATTGAAAGCCAATAAAAATAGCTATACCTTTAAAAGGAATGTTAGCAAAGACACACTGCGTCCTGAACAGACTGTGGAGCCTAATAGCAACAAACTTCAGGATTTGAGACAGCAGATTGCGCTTCGGGAAAGCAAGCTGAAGCTTAAGGCTGTACAGCCAAAGAGGGATGCTGTTAACCCAAAAATCAATTCAGCAAGGAGACCCAGTATGGTTCCTGATGATGCTAAACAGCTAGAACCTGCCAAGAAGCGCTTAAAAGTTAGTAAAGTTGACACAAGTCAGCCTGTTATTGATTACAGAGTTCCAGCATTTGCTAATTCACCAGTGAAAGCGCCAGGAATCCAGAAAGTTATACTGCAAAGTGAGACTAAAGGCAAACATTGAATGTTCTAACTGTTTCCCTAAACATTTCTATCACGGTTAAGGAACTTAGTGTTCTGATTTCCCTCCACATCTGTTATTAACTAACTGTGTACTGCAGGTACCAATGTAAATGCTAATTGCAAACACCTTGGCAGTAATATTGATGAGATTGTTCCGCCTGTTATTTCTAAGCATATTGAAGAAGGAAATACGAGCCCAAGTGCCTTACAGAAAATCACAGTATGTATCACCATGGTTTTGTGTTAACTCCTTAACTATAACTGTAACAAGTAACCCTATGAGTTTTTAACTATGTCTAGTTTCAAGCCAGTGTTTTACTCAAATCGAGTGTATTTCCTCTTTTTCCAGAACAAAGAAGATGTAAGATATGGCCGGACAGATACTGCTGCTCACAGGACTTCAAGAGAGCTGGAAACAATGAAAAATGTTGATAGAAACGTGTCAAGTGATCAGTTGCTTCAAATAGTCAATGGAAATCATCAGGTTTTTTCTAGATTCTTGCAAGAGTTAGAGGCGGCTGGTAGAATTTCGTGATCTTACTTCTGAACTTTTTTCTTCTTAAAATTCAGCCTTGTTTGAACTATTCTGGCATTGGGAACGTCCCAGAAAATACTACTGCTCTTTTACATAGACAACCAAATATGCTATCTTTGATCGACCTAGAGGAATCTCTTGACAGAGAACTGGAGGAAGCACAAGAACGTAGACGTCTTTGTGAAATTGAAGAAAGAAATGCTCTTAAGGTTTATAGAAAGACACAGAGGTCTTTGATCGAGGCAAATTCCAGATGTGCAGAAGTTTACAGTAGAAGAGAAACTCTATCTGCTCAGTATGGATCTCTCATTGCGCATGACCCCATGTTGCTGTGCCCTTCAACACATCTTGAGCATCCTGTAAGTGGGTTTCACTTCTTGAATAATAGCACTGAAAACATTGATTTGGCAACCAAAACGAACGTCGCTCAGCATACTCAGCTAGAAACTGACCACAGATATAACAGTGAGTATGGTGGCAGTCATCCTCTACCTCATTCCCGTAGTGGACAGAATTTGGGTTCAGAACCGTGTAGTGATCTTGATGCTAGTACCTCGGATGCATTGCCTTGTAGTAACAAGCAAACTGCAAGTAAGCTGTGCTCCCAGTCAAGTGATGCAAAAATTTTGCCAGATGACGCATCCTTTCCTGTGGACCATGAATCTACTAAGAGGAACCTTGGACATCAGGCAGAAAATGAGCAAACACTAGTCAATAAGAATTCTCTGCTTCTTGAAGCATCATTAAGATCTAAATTATTTGAGAGATTAAGCATGAGGGAGGAATCTAGAGAAGGCACATGTTGTAACGGAGAGACTATTATAGATAGAGGAGATGAAAGTGATGTTGCAAGTGAACGAACTCAGGGAGCTTACAGTAGTCCTTTGTCAGAAAAATATCAGCGTAATGATTCTAGCGGTAAGTAGTTTAATTATAAGTTATTGGCATTTTGCTTAGTTATTTATGAATTGTCCGATTTCATGTCTAGCTGTGCAGTCACTTCCAAAAAAGGAAAAATAAGCATGGTTATTTTGCAACTTGATTTTGCCTTCAAGAGGCTACTCTTGTCTTTTGGAAATGAGAGCTACACTGTGGATAGCAAATGCATGAAGTGGCACCAAATTTGGTGGCTTGCTATTGGGTTACAACAGTATTATCCGAGATGGCTGAACAAATATGGTCTTGACGTGCCACACTTTCCTTTTTCTTATTAGTAATATCTCCTTGTTTTCAATTTCAGACCCAGGTGCCACCAAACTGCTCGGAAGTCCCGATAAAGCACCTGTTGAACTGCACCAAATCGAGGAACATCCGCCGATTTTTAAGTCATCTGTAGACATTGAGGCCCATAGGATTTCACAAGAAAATGACCTATTATTCTCTGTAGCTATACAAGGTCCTATATTTCGGAGCACAATTAATCATCTGAAGGTCCCAGGGTTTTCAATTACGTCGCTGGGAACAGAATATACACTCCAAAACAAGTCATATAGTTTATACACTGATGAAAGACAAGATGAGAGCTTAACTGAAACTTTAGTAGATAAGAAGCGAATTGGCTTCTACACCTGTAATTTGAAGGTGGACCCGTTTTGGCCTCTCTGCATGTACGAGTTACGTGGAAGATGCAACAACGATGAATGTTCTTGGCAACATTTCAAGGATTTTTCTGATGATAGTTTGCATCGAGTTCTACATGATTCTCTTGGTACGGAAGATCTTATGTACTATAGAGCTCTAGAAATGATAGTTCTTTGCTAGAATTCTTATTTGTTGGTGTTGCAGATAGTAAAATTGGGTCAACTTTACATCAGTCGAAACATAATTCTTCCAGAGGATCTCAGATTCGTAACGTGGTGCTTTCACCAACCTATCTTGTCGGCTTGGATACGATGAAGTTTGACTCGTCTTCTTATGAAGCTGTTCTGGCTCAAAGACATGGGCAAATATGGTGGAAGCACTTTAGTGTATGCCTTGCCTCATCAAACTCGCTTTTCAAGAATATACCTGCAAGTGAAAATGAAGGTCGAATTGAAGTCCTAGGAAAGTCAAGAACACACTCATCATACTTCAGGATTAAGCATAGCTTGATGGTTTGTCTTTGTTTTCTCTTTATTTTAACCTTCCATTGTGCTGATTTCTAGCTGCAGGTCTAACACGTACTATATTGTATATTGTGATACCTGCTTGGTGCATTCGTAGAATCTCCTAAAACAAGGTTCAGATGCTGCTGTTGGACCCTTAGAAATGGCTCTTATTTTTTTCTCTCAGGAAATTGACCAGTCAGAAGGCTTGATCCAGGCAATATTGTTTGATTCCTGTCAATATCGTGTAAAATAAAATTTATCCTCGTTCTAATTCTGGTGGCACTTTTTCAGGCCCTTTCTGTGCTTTCAAGAGGTCTTGAAAGTGACCAAGCTTCTGAGATTCTTTGGACTGTTTATCTCCTGATTTACTATGCATATGAAGGATCAGATGGCAAAGATATGCTTTTATATGGGGTATGTTATTATCCCCTACTGCTATATGGCCTGCATCAACATAGCCACTCATGTTGATATATTTTATGGTTATCTTTTTTTCAGTACATTGTTGAAATACTATTTAATTTTGTATCTTTACTTTAGAATGCATTGATGCTTCACAATCTCTCTGCCTGGTTTCTATGAAATAACTTTTCAATACTTTAGGTCAAACTCAGTAGCAGATCATACGTAATTTGGCTCATGTACATCAACAGTCGAGGACAACTTAATGATCAATTAAGTGCATATGAAGCCGCACTCTCTGTGCTTTGCAACCATGCACCTGGGTCTATTGACAGGAATCAGGCCAGCGCTTGCATATTAGATCTTTTGTTGCAGATGTTCAACCTTTTGTGCATTTCTGGGAATGTTTCAAAGGCAATCCAGAGAATATCAAAACTTCAGGCTCCAGCAGCAGTTTCTGATGACCCTGACTTTTCAATGATGTCTCACATTCTCACATGCTTAACATATTCTGACAAATGTGTGTTCTGGGTTTGTTGTGTGTACTTGGTTGTTTACAGGAAGCTGCCTGACTCTGTTGTCCAAAGCTTTGAAATGGAGAAAGAACTAGTGGAAATTGAATGGCCTTCTGATAGTTTGGATGGCGATCTGAAGCAAATGGCGCTCAGACTATTTGATAAAGGGAGGGGTTCAGTAGAACATTGTAACAACGATGGGTTGTTGGAGAATAGAATACAAGAGCAACCTGCTGGGTGGTTTGCTCTGAACTATGCCCTGTTTATGATTTCAGTTGATGAGTTGGAAAACTGTAGAGATATTTTGAAGGCATCCATTAGACTCTATCCAACCTTTTTGGAGCTGAAGTTGTTAGCAGCTAGGACGCAACCAAATAAGACAGACACTACGTCATCTTTTGGGTTTGAAGAGCTTCTCAAGCAGGAACCCAAAGAGGCTTCATGCATACAATGTATTTGGAATCAGTACGCTGAATATACTTTGCAAGGAGGAGGCTACGACTTGGCAAGAGAACTCATGTCCCGTTGGTACGTGTCAGTGTGGGATGTATTGTCCCATAAGAAGACTATACTGTCTAATGAAGAAGGTGATGATGAAAGTTTGCGAGAATCAGCTTTATTAGATCTGAATGTCGCGGATCAGGTAGATGTGATGTTTGGATATCTTAATCTCTGTCTCCATAATCTACTGCAGAGTAATTGGGCCAGCGCTTGCTCGGCCATTGACCAAGCACTAAAAGCTACAGATCCGGAGCATTTTATGCACTATCTTAGAGAGCATGCTGTGTTTCAGCTAATCAATGCGTTGCAAACAACGGGTGAGTTTTCAGTAAATCTACAGTTGAGATTACTCAACTCTTATTTGGATCGAGCAAGTTCTGTACCTGCAAAAGAGCCACTATCGTGGAAATTCATCAGCAACAGCGCTGAGAATCCAAAAGTCAGGAAGCTAGTTACAAACCTTCTGGCTCCAGTATCATCTGAATTCTTAGTAGTGAATGTTGCTCTTGAAGCATGGCACGGACCATCTCTTGTACCCGAGAAGCTAAGTAAACAAAAGGAACTGGTAGATTTTGTGGAAACAATCTTAGGTTTGGTTCCATGTAATTACCCTCTGGCTTTGTCGGTAAGTAAGCTGTTAAGGAAAGAAGAGAAACATTCGGATTCTGGTGTCTCAGGTATCCATTTCTGGTCAAGTCTGAATTTGGTAAGCACAATTTCTTGTGCCATACCAATACCTCCCGAGTATGTTTGGGTGGAAGCTGGAGAGATAGTGTGCAATACACATGGATTTAAGACAAGAGCTCAGAGATTCCTCAAGAAAGCTTTGTCTGTATATCCAATGTCTCTGAAGTTATGGAGATGTTATAGAAGTCTATCCAAAAGCATAGAAAATAAAAGAGGTATAGAGATTGAAGAAGCAGCTAGACTTAAAGGAATCACTTTGGATTGAAAGCTACTCTTTTGGTCTTCACCATATCTGTATTTTTTGGAGAAAAAAGGAAATATACAGTTTTAGGGTAAGTAAATCACCAATTATCTTTTTTAACGATTTTGTTGTGTGTTGATAATTGTTACTTTCTTATTTCGACCAAAAAAACAAATTGTTACTTTCTCGATTTTTACTAGAAAAGTTCAGTCATTGGTCCTTTATTGCAATGCAAAGGTACTGACAAATATTTAATTAGCGAAAATTATGTTACATGAGATTGAAACGCATTAGTATTTTGGTAAATTAAGGTCTATTAAATTGGGGCTTTGCAACGAATATACGAATGATTATTAAATAATTACTTTTCGAAAAAACAAAATTAAATTAAAAAAAGGGCCGAACCGGACTCTACCACTGAGCTATGGACCCTTGATGTTATTCTTTGTTTATCAATATATATAACCCTAAATTTAAAGAATGTATTGCCCTTCAAAATCCAGTTTTGTTTAGTGTATGTATGCAAATTATTTTTCAGTCCAAAATCCACTTGATTAAAACACAAAAGAACTGGGTATACTTTCAAACTTGGATCCAACTACAAGCAGGAACTTTTATAATTCGTGATACAACATTAGCCTCTCGTAATCTCCGATCTTGACCATAATGAGATGGATTTAGTCGCTCAAGCTTTACAAGCTGACACAATGCAGCACTACTTAACCACAAGTTGCAATGAATTTTTGAAGAACTCAATAAAGCTCCCCATACTCCTACACTCGCTTTCACTCTCATTCCTCTCACCATTTCCACAGCCTCATCAAACAAACCAGCCTTCCCTAATAAATCAACCATACAGGCATAATGTTCAATTTCAGCTTTGATCTTGTGCCTTTCTTCCATTTCCTTGAACATTCGTTTTCCTACTTCCACTAAACCTGCGTGTCTACAAGCTGAAAGAACACTTAGACAAGAAACAGAGTCTGGTTTGAGTTCGTTTACTTGCATAGACAAGAAGAGCGAGACTGCAGATCTTGCTAGACCGTGGGATGCGTAAGCGGATAGCATAGTGTTCCATGAAATCATATCTTTGTTTCTTATTTCAATAAAGCATTTCTCAGAAGATTCTATCATTCCACATCTTGCGTACATATCAACTAGACTGTTCCCTACAGGTGTGTGGGAACAAAATCCAAATCGGATAAGACTGGCTTGAATTGAGGATCCTACTTTCAAGGCTGCTAATTGTCCTGCTGCATGTAAAACGCTAACAAATGTGACTGTATTTGGCTGGAATTTCTCAACCCTCATCCGAAGGAAAGCGGCAATAGTTTCTTCAGCTTGGCCATGGAGTAAGTACCCATTCATCATTATATTCCAAGATACAGTACTTTTCTTGAACCCACATTTGTCAAACAAGTATTTTACTTCAGCGAGGGCATCACATTTGGTGAGCATATCGATCAGAGCATGTGCTACGTGACATTCTGAATCGAACCCATGCTTTATAATTTGCCCATAGACACAAGAACCTTGAGCATAGTCACTATAGAGTGCACAAGTTTGAAGCAAACCAACCATAGTTCCTGAGTTTGGGCATACACCATGTAACTTAATGTTCTTGTACACATCAAATGCTTTACTGGCATCACCAGTTTGTGTATACCCTTGTGCTAGAGCGTTGAATGCTGCAGCATCTTTAATTGGAAGTCTTTCTAGAGCTTTAAGTGCGGGTGAAAAGAGACCACATTTAGCATACATTGAAATAATAGCTGTGGCAGTTTCCAACTCAGACTCAATATCAGCCTTTATGGCATAACAGTGTATGCTCTTACCCAATCTAGATGCAGCTATTCCTGCACATGCTGGGAGCACACTTGTCAAAGTTACAGCATTAGGCTTGACATGCATTCTCATCATATCCGTATACAAAGAGAGAGCATCATCGTGATGCCCTGCTTGCTCAAACGAAGCAATCATGGCAGACCAAGAAATGGCGTCTCTATCTTTAATATCCATGAACAGTTGTTCCGCTATCTCCAGTTCACCACATTTGCCATACATACTTATAATAGAAGTTGCAACCGAAACATCACTCATCATTCCTTGTTGCGTTGCGTATTCATGAATTTTAATCCCCTTTTCTAAGTCTCCTACGTATGCAGCAGCTTGAAGAGCACTTATTATAGCTACTTTATTCATTCTAAGATCATAGTTTCTCATAAGGTCAAAAAACTTCAATACTTCCTTGAAGGACCCATTATTGGCATAAGCTGCCATCATTGTGCCCCACGAAGAGTCATCCTTGCTCAGCACTTCTTCGAAAGCACATTCCGCAGCATATAAATCCCCGCATTTGCAATACATGTCAATCAGCCCACTAGAGAAGGCAGAGGTAAAACCTTTTTTCATCACAAGTCCATGAAGACATCTGCACACACCATTGTTCTTTAGCTTTGAAAGCGCAGGGATTAGATTGTAGAGACTAACATGGTCAATGTCAACACATTTCGAATGCATATCACGAAACAACCGAAAGGCTTCAGCAGGACATCCATTTTGAGCCAACCCAGAAACCATAGTGTTCCAAGTAACGATATCCTTAACAGGCATTCTATCAAACACTTGTCTTGCAGAAACCAAGTCGCCAGCTTCGCAGTGCATTTCAACTAACGCAGTACCTATATAAACATCAGACTCAAAACCCATCTCGGCAATCAAATCATGAATCCGTAAACCCTTCTCAACGTCCATAGAGCCAGTGCAGGCCTTCAAAGCAAAAGTGAAAGTGTATTTGTCTGGATCAATACCTTTCTCCTCTGACATGTAGCCGAAAAATTCAAGAGCTTCTTTGTGCAAACCGGCTCTCGTGTATCCTCTGATCATGGAATTCCACAAGACAACACCTGGGTCTTGAACTGAATTAAAGATAGTGCGAGAAAGGTCCGGTCTTTGAAAGAGAGAATAAGCGTTCACGAGTTGGTTATGTGGTTTAAGGCCTGAGACGGTCAAGCTGCCATGAATTTGAAGAAGAAAGCGAAAGTTTTTACATTCCCGTAGCAGATGGAAGAGCGAAGTGGGGGGTAATTGCCATTTCACCGGCGACGAATGATGCAATTACATGTTTTTTGGCGGTTTACAGGTAAAACCGTCGCAGTCTCTCGTTTTCTTCGACGGCCATGTTAACACAGACTGGAAAAGCGGTTAATGGACGTTTTAAATATTTTTGGTTTTTTGGTCATCAGTGTATATTTTGAAAGCTTCAAATTTTTCTGCACACACTAAACTAATAAAATTGTAAGTCATTAAGGAGATGTAAAACTGAGAGTGGAGACCAAAGTCATTATGTCTGATTGTCGTTACTAAAACCACGATTATTATTATTATTACATATAGTAAAAGAAAGGCCCAACACATTCTGTCCCCTTAGCTCTTCTTTTGCTTCATCAGAAACATCAAAACTAATATCCTTTCTGCAGTAAATCCGCGTGGGCAGTGTCTTTTCTCCTCAGAAGGAAAGGCTCTATGTATGTTGTCTACGTGTCTTATGCCTGATGAATCTTCCATAGGCCGATTCTGTATCCCACAGACATTAAAGCAAGCTCCCAAAGCATGTTTGGAATGCTCAACATATTGACTTTAGACCCCGGAATTTCAGACCACTTCACGGAGATCTCAACCATTGGAATGTTAAAACGCTTGCACAAGTACACCAATTCAACATCAAAGCACCACCTGCAATGTGGTGCAATCCATATGGGATCAACTCTTACTGATGTTTCTACTGTTATTTCGTCATCATAAATTCAGTATACATACCTTTTTAGATGGACGTTTGTGAAAAGTCTTCTAGCAGCAGCTCTAGTAAACATCTTGAAGCCACACTGCAAAATAATAATGTTTGGTTATTATTATTCAACACTGTCTTCGGAGGAAAAGAGAGAGAGCATAGACTGCAGAGTCAAAAAAACAAATGAGATCGATATATGTGTATATAAACCTGTGTATCCCGAATTCCAGGACCAGCAGCTAATAGAACTACAAGATGGAAACCCTTCATAAGAAAGTTACGATACCATTTCCTCTGCAACCGCAAGACCAAAGATAATTAGCATATGTTATGCACTGTGCATGTACATAATCAAATAATGGCACTGTGTCTAGAACAAACTTCTAATAAACTTAACTGTAGCAAGAGCTTTCTCCTCCAGATGAGCACGAGAACCAAATGCAGATATTTGCATGTCGCCTATTTTAAAATCCATATGCGTAGATGCTGGATTTCTGATTGAATTATCTTCTCTGGCTACTGCAAGGATCTGACACGCTAGATGATCAGAAAATTTGAAGCACACTTTCCAGTTTGTCTGAAATTTTAATAGGCAAACATAGGGCAAACCTGATTTTCAAGTTTTTCTAGGTCAGTGACTTTAGTTGCTCCATCAGCATCCAGCATGAGAAGTAGCTGACCCCGCGAATGCATCATTCCCTATTTAATGCTTTCAGAAAGTAGAAAGCTTCTATTATTTTTACACTTTTGGATGGTGAAATAGCAAGATACAGTCATACTCGGTCACAAAGAATAAACTTATTGAGTTGCATGAGCTACGAGTTGAACTCACTTTTCTTATAGCTTCTCCTTTCCCTTGATTTTTCCCAAGGGGTATAACCCTCACGGTGCCAACTGTGTACTTTCTAACGAAATCAAAAGCTACTCTTTTTGTTCCATCAACACTTCCATCATCAACGATCACCACCTAGAAAATGGAAACAAATTACTCCAATGATGAATATAGGGCTTTAGGAATACAATGAAAGTAGGTTGTAAGGTGATAAAACATAAGAATGGAAAACTATTCACCTCAAAAGAAAAACTCTTGTCTCGTGATGCACGACCCTGAAGGTAACTGCATACCACAGGTGAATTTACAATTATGCCTATGGAGTTTGCATAAATGAGGCTTGTGTTGCTGCTTTGTAAGAGAATCAAACTTCTCACGAGTGGGAGCAGATACATAATCGTAAAAAAGAGCGACACCAAAGAAGTGAAAGTATATCAACTTACTCCATTGTTTCCTCAAGAGCTGCAGGAAGTCTATGCTCTTCGTTATATGCTGGAACTATTAATGACAAATACTTCTCAGCAGGGTCAGTGATATGAGGGCAAGGAATCTGATGAAGAAACTTGGAAGAAGGGTCAGAAAGGCAACAACAGATATCTTGGTCTCAGCAAAGCTGCCAGATATCAATCAATATGATAGTGTGGGCCACAGTTGTCATGTTTGATAAGGCAAAGCGGTGATCTAAGTCTGGGTTTGGCATTTCGTAATTTGATGGAGCAGCATCATGGACGCACCAATCTATCTAGTCGACCCACTAAACTAGGAGCTTCCAAAATCTCTTTCTGGACCATTTTACCTATCATTTATCAATCTTCACACCACCAGCTAATCAAGCATATACCACTAATCTTTACCAAATCAAAAATCAAAATGCAACATTTGATACAAAAGCCGCTAAACCAACGAGACCAGTTCCTCCTTAATGTCTCATTTACAGCCTGAGCAGATACATTTCTTTCTACAAACAGCTGAATGTGAAGCTTCAGCATTCGCAGACAGTAGATAAAGGAGAACCAACTTGGAGATAAGTGGTACAATCAACACCTACCTAATGTCATAGCTCTCGTCTCAAACTTACTATTGCAACACGAAGAAAGCGTCTATATTCCTGATGCAAGACTTTCTAGAAGGAAATCTCAATTTCACTAACTATTCGACTGATTTTCAAGTATCACATTCTTTGCCAAACTAATAGCAAATCCCAAACAACTTGTGCGATACGTTTATCGAAAATGATAATGAATAACCAAAATACCTGTTTTAAAGATTTCGGATCCTCGAGTGAAGTCAGGGTCTCCACAGAACTGGGAAAATCCAAAACAAACAGATCAATTATTTCCCAAAATTCGGATGTAGAAGCCAAGCAAGAGAATAAAAAAAATCGGAATTCGAAGAAATTGAGTAGAAAAGTACACGTTACTATGTCTCCTTCTCCAAGCTTCAAACACCACAACGGAGAGAAATCCCAAGAAGATGATCAGCAGCAGAGAAATGCTAAGTTCCGCGACTGTTAACAGAGGTTCCATTTTGTTGCTCCTCAGATTTGAGATCCGTTTTGCTTCCCAAGAGAGGATAGATAGAGTGGAGAAGAGATATCGAATACAATCCGTGAAGATTAAGCAAAAAGCAAAAATGATTGGTCCTGTGAACTGTAATCGTAAAAGATGGTTCAAACCCTAATTTCATAATAATATTTCAGATTTCTCAGCTCGATTTGAGGTCAGGCATTTCGGTTTGACTTTGTGATCAAATCGGATACTAAACCGAATATGCGTCCATATTACTGGTTATCGTGAACACTTCAATGGAAACATTCATAGAACAAAAACTCTCCCAAAAAAGATGATCGTATTAATTCGTATATTATCTTCGTATAAGCCTGAACTTGGCTATTATTGTAACCAAATGAATGTATGTAAAAAAAACACTCAGCCGCAAAAAAATATTACACTCACAAAAAAACTCAACAGAGCAAAATTCTTTGGCCACTTAATGACCCTCAAAAAATCATCTGTACAGTCTCTTGAAGGAGCTTGCGCTCCTGCGGCTAAAACCGCTTTTTTTCTTCATGAATCTCTCAGACTCTTGTTCGATTTGAACAGCGAACTGAAGCCTCTTAAGATTCTCAGCACATTGTCTGTGCATTCCTGGTGTGAACATTCTGACGCCTTCTTGATTGATAGGACCGATATGTCTTTTGTGCGGTGAATGCCATTTGGATTGTAGGTAGTTCAATGATCTCCATGGAGGCAACGGCATTGAATTCTGCTTTAAGGAGAATTTGGCTGCATCAACCATTACTTGGAGATATTGGTTTAGTCTTCCCAAAGTGCCTACATAGACCACCGGGAGTGATTCCATTATCCGTTGGTAAGAATCCACAGCTCGAGCGATTTCAAAGTGACTTCTGAAATCAATGTCAACAATCAAACGGTCATCTTGGCCAACTTCAGTGTCACTCAATATAATATCTATGTATTCATTGTCTCCTGCAATTTCATCGAAACATAAACATAAGAATCTTATGTGCAAATAACATGTTTAAGCGGGAATTTGAGGACGAAAACCTACCACCAGGAACTTTGCCACCGCCTTGCCATCTTGCTGAACATACAGCTGCATTATATCCCGAAAGTCTTAAAAGCTTTGCAAGATAAAACCTAACGCAACTGGCGTTACATGTACCGGATTTCACAGAGTGAAGATCTTTCTCCTTAATAGTAAGCATCAAAGTACGAACTGCCGAGACAACCTCCTTCTCATGTTGAGACATAGAGTACTTGAGAAACTGCAGGTACAAAAAGATTGATCTAATTCAATAAAGTACTCCCAACCTTCCCAATAAAACGAAATACTTGAACTCAAAATGTGATGTAAAGCGTGCTGCACAACCAAATACACAAACTACATATAGCAACTCAGATATAGAAATGCTACAATTCAAAGATAATCTCTTGAACACTTGTATCGCAAAAAGAAGAACAAAATAACCTGCAGAAGAGAGAAAATTGCTATGTAAAGCTCCTTCTTCCAAAAACTTCTTCGTCTCAATATTTGATATGTGATATATAGAGTATGCTTCTTCACAACAACACATTGCGAATGTAAACAGAGAAAGCTACCATTCTGACTAATTCATTATATCTCTGATACAATCCTAATTCCGAGTAGCAAACAAGAACATACTAAGAAGAGTAAATTCCGTGTTCAATGACACAATCTCACAAATCAACCATCAAGAAACTCCCTGTATTATACTAAACCTAATTCGAGCATCACAACACTATAATTTGTCTCCTAATAAGAATTCATATCCACAAACAAATTCTACAATATCACCTTAGCAATAAGAAGCTCAAATCGTTATACCTGAATCTTATCAGCAAGGTAAGAAGGATCTGGGAATCCAGAATCACTATCGCTGCTACACCAAGATTCACCACCAGCACCATCGTCCGTCTCCAGAAAATCTGTAACCAGTAGCCCTAGGTCATGTTCACCGTCGTGACTACCTCGGTTCCACCATTCCTCCGCCGGAACAACTCTCAAATCCATCCCCATACTTTCTTTAATCTCAATCGATTCTCAATGCCACAAGAAATCAAAACACCCAAAACTTAGGCGCAATTTAAACACACCGAACAATTTGCTCTCATGAAAAAATTCGAGAATTAAATTGAATTGACTATGTTGAGAAAACGCGTCTCGTATTCATTCATGAGTCTTGTATGATTGATTTATATACCAATGAAAGAGAAAGAAAAAAGCTTGAATGTTTTCTCCAGAGAAAGAATCAAAACCAGGAAAGATAGGCGAAAAGGAAGATGAAGCGAAGGTGGGTAATTATAATACTCATGTTAAATTGACTAAAATGTCCTTAAATATTTAACGATATTACAATTTGAGCACGTTTTTAAAAAAGCTGTAACAAACAGAAAATTATAACAGAAACAATGAATTAAGACAGACATGAGACTTTTTAGCTAATAATATTCTTACAACAAAATAAACCAACAAATATAATAAGATAAGATCTGTAACAGAGCGATGGTGAAGGGTAAACAGGTAATTGACAGAAGATGGAGCGTAGCGGATAATCTAGAAATTAAAGTTTGGCTTGGGGACCACGTTAAGATAAGGATGCTTTAGTTAAAGGTTTAAATAAGCTGGCTTCGATGAATTTCAAATATCATGTCCAAAATAAATGCTTATTAAAAGTCATTTTTATAATGTCTTAAGCAAATGAGATTAATAATGTCTACAAATAATCGTCAAAAACAAGTAGTTCAATTAATTTATTTTTGATCTAGTAGTTGTATAAGATGATAAATATGAATCTCCTACTATATTTAAAAAATTTAGAATATAGATTAGATCTTGTTAATCTAATGATTATTTCTTAACAAAAAATGTCTATTGGTTCCGAGTGAAGTTAATTTTGGAGCATGTGTTGTCCATCGCAATCATTTTCTATTGCATTCTCAAGTCTGATTTGGACCATGTCTTCTTTTCTCTTTCCTACTATGTTGGAGGTGTAATTCATAATCGATCGCTTTGAAGTTTGGAAGATGATGGCAGATCCAAAAAAATTAATTAGCATTTGTCTTTTTCACATGAGTTTGCTAGCCTTCGCAATCAGATCATTCATTTTTCCCATGATTCTAAAAACGTTGAAATTCAAAAGTGATTTCATGACCTGCAATATTCGAGTATTTTTCAAAAATAATCTTTTATTAATCGTGTATCAGTGATTACCTTATTTGCTCTACTGTATGTTCAATTAAGTTGGAAAAAATCATTTGGTTAAATGCTCGCTAAATTTGTCATTCAATTGGTTAAAAAGTTATATATACATATCTACTTTTTCTACCGAAACTTAACTTGTTAAAACTACTTATTTGTACTTAATAAAGAATTGCTTTCCTGTTACTCTTGAAAGCAGTGATATAGTTCACAACACTACAACATATCAAATTATGGTGTATATCTATTTTTTCACTTTCATTGCTATAAATTATGCTTAAATTTATAAACTTTACAAATTGAAAATTATACTGTAAAAAAATCTACAACTAAAATATGTATAATAAAAGAGATTTATAGCTTAAATTTTATACTTTCTGTTACTTTTTACAAGTTATTTTGTTTAAATGAACGTTTATTTATTGGTTTTCTCTAACAATATAATCATTTTGTGTAAATATTTATTTATGGAAGATAAAGAAAAATAAAAAAATAAAAATAAGTTTTGGAAATTATAGATAATAAAATAAATGTTTAAAGTTTTTAATTTAATTTATGTTTTTGTTTGGGAAAACAACTTGTATTTTAAAAAGAAAAATATTCTCTAAAAGAAGAGGAGGGAGTAGTAGAATGATCAGTTACAATCGATCATAACCAATCAGACTGAACTTTTTTTTTTGATCAACGGTATATTATATTGGATCACAACTAGTCGATTCAATAGCTAAATTCCTATATAATGTAGGTGTGGGGACTCGATCCTTAATTATGCAAATGAGCTATATTAAATGGATTTACCGCCGACTACTAGGATAAAAATTATTTGCATCAGACCGAGAATCTAGACTTTCATGAATATGAATGAAATTTTGTTAATTGGTGAATAAAACATATGGGCTTTTTCTTGGGCCTGAGGCCTTTCACCATCCAAATCCATATATCAAATACCTTCCTATTTCACACAACCCAACTTTGGACCACAAGACCAAGATATCTAAACCGAAGTGTTCGTAATATTATGTATTTTTCCTCCTCTTATTCTTGGCAAAATTGTGGTTGGTGCTGTTATCTGTAAAATTAATTAAAATATGTTTACATGTAAGAAAGAAAAAACTTGATCACTATCTTCAATAGCTGCCAATATAACCGAAACAAAAAATGACTTTTTATAGGTAAGTTTAGAAGACACGGCAATTTCCAAGTTGGTACCTCCGTACGTCAAAGTTGTCCAACCCAAAGAAATATTCTTCTCAAGAAATTTTGGATTTTGAGCTACAAAAAGTCCAAACACTACCAAACAAGATTATGACGTACGAAACAAATACGCGACTCTCATCATCATCACGAAACTATAAGTCAAACCTATCTTCCTTTAACGCCTTCTTAACTATTGTCTTTTTCATTTGTATTCATATCTAGAAGATTAACTAGGTGTACACAAATTGAAAATCTTGTGTTTTGTGTGTAAAACTTCTTCTTCTCTATACTAAATATACTCGGTACATGACATTTTGATTCTCATTGGCGTCTGTCTAATTTTGACATTTTTTTGTCAATAATATATTTTTATGTTAATAAAACTATAGTCGTAACATAAACTTCTCAAAATCTCAAACTTAGTTATGTGAGATGACATGATTATTTAACAAGTTGACCGAATACATATTTTCATAATGTTTTTTCTACTTTTCTTTTACAAAAATTGTATTTAACTAGTATCAAAAACTAGAAGAGTATAAGTAGTATATGAGAATAATTGTATCTATATAGAAAAATGTCATAATTGGATGTGTTTGACAAAAGAAACTACAAAAATTTGTGTTGATGTCACCAAAATAGTATTCCCTTCGACAAAAAATTCAAGTTTGACAAGATATAAATGTTTTGAGGACGGTTCCTAAATGGAAAACGGATCTCTACTCTGGTTTAGATTGATTATGTTTTCTAGATATAGTAGAAGGTGAATGCATGGGAGCTAGGGGTATTCATCGAAGTCTTTATGCTCTGCATTCGGAGGTTAAAGCTTTACTTTGGGTAATTGATCTCTTATGTCGCTTCAGATTCTAGAGGTAAAGGTAACAAAATATTAGATTGTTTTGGAGATTTTGCACCAATCAGAAGAGTAGTCGGCCTTCCTCCCATATCAAAAAAAAATTTGAAGACTAAGTTCTTTTTTTCGTTTTGTCTCTTTTTTTGTTATTTCTAAATTTTTAAACCAGAAAACTAATGTTATCGCTCATACCATTAGAGAAAACTAATAATTTACTGAAATAATTTTCTGCTTTTTTATTAATATATCTAACGTTTACAATATATATATGCGCTGATGTTTGCAAATGTTGCAATTCCTTGTCTCCATTTATAATTATATGAAATCTAAATCACTTGTAATGTCTGTTAGATCATAGATGGGTCATTTATTGACTATAGTGTTTTTTTCTTTCTTTCAAAAGTGTATAAAACAAATAAAGAGTTTCTTACTGAAAACAAAAAATACTTCCGTCGTTATTTATTCTCTTACTCGGCTGGAGTATACGTGTTTTTCTGCTCACTCATACACATACACAGACCAATTAACAAGTCAGACAAAGTTGTTAAGACAAACGAGTGGACACTTAACTTCTCTGTTTGCTTGTCGTCCCGTAAATTGTAATGATTCAGACACGCACGGTCACAAAACAAAACACACAGAAAACAGTAATTTGATTATTTTAAGTAGCTAGTGGATATTGACAAAAGATTTATAATGAGACAACTATCAATTAAATCAAAAAAAGAATCCAACGACTTCCTTCATTCTATTGTGTCAATTTGTTTGACTTTCTTACACAGGCAAAGAAAAAAGACTCATCTCCTTTTAGTCACCTCCTCGTGCCTCTCTTCAATTACCAACCCAAACTTTCATTTCATTATCAATTTTCTCTCCTCTTTGATCTCTGTTCACATCTCTCTCTTTCTCCCTCATCATATATCTCTCTTTTGGGCTTGTGGGTCGAAACTTATCTACAATTTCCCTTTTTACTTCTCTTTACAAAACTATTTTCATCAATCAAGCAGCTGAAGAACGATTAAGAATTAAAAAACTGGAAAACGAATCGATTCTTAGCTTTGATGGGTTGTTGTTTCAGTTCTCAAGTCAAAGCTGATCTCTTTCACAATGGTACCATCTCTCTTCCACTATCATTTTCCTCGAAATTTTCCCTTTTTTCAATTCGAAGAGAAAAGGAAATGACTTTCAGAGTTTGATTTTGATAAAGTCTTGAATTTTTAATCAACATATGTGTGTCTCTGTAGGTAAGAGCAGTGATTTGTTTGGTTTAAGCCTCTCGAGCCGAAAATCGTCATCGGTTGTGGCGGCTCAAAAGACGGAAGGGGAGATACTGAATTCGACAACAGTCAAAAACTTTACCTTCAATGAACTCAAACTCGCCACCAGAAACTTCAGACCGGATAGTGTGATCGGAGAAGGTGGCTTTGGTTGTGTCTTTAAAGGTTGGTTAGATGAGACTACTCTCACTCCGACTAGACCTGGAACAGGTTTAGTTATCGCCGTTAAAAAGCTTAACCAAGAAGGTTTTCAAGGTCACCGTGAATGGCTGGTACAGTGTTTCATTTCCTCAATTTTGGTGTTTATGTGTTGTGTGTGAATGTGTGTGTGTGTGTGTCTTATCTGTTGTGTTCTGTTGTAATTCA
>JAKUCM010007872.1:0-12694 GCA_023374145.1 Lepidium sativum
GAGAGAGAGGTTGAAGATTAGGTGGAACCCTCATCAGTCTTCTTTCTCTTTGACATTCCACTTCCTTCGTTTTGACACCATTTCTAGTCATGTCTAAGTTATTTCCAACCATACTCAGAGTAAACTTATGCTTATGATCATTGAAGTAAATATGGTGTGCCAACTTCATAACATCATTGTCATTTTTCCCACTAGATTTCTGTTCCGATGCAGCCTCAAAGCAGCCTACTATATCATTGATCTTTTCCCACCTTTGCTTCTAGTGACTTGACTCTCTCTTTTGTAGATCCACAAGCTTTGGACTTGAAGCAATGTAACTCCTTCTTAATCCTCGATCACCAGTTTCACTTGGACCTTCATCCCATTGACTACTTGGTGAATCCTTCTCATAAAGATTAAGTTCAAGGTTCCGTATTTCATGTTTTTTACTCAAAACGTCTTGGAAGCCAGATGACTAGCTATATGGATTCATGACAATCCATATGTGGGTGTGTAAATTAGGAGACAATAGAAAACATAAGGTCGGTAAAGACATATCAAGCTTGTGTTGATACATATATAAGCTTAGGTTCAAAATTCTTTGTGTTTTTAGCATTCAATGACAACCTAACTCAAAACTTCACCTAATTAAAACTACAACCATTAACCACAAATAATAACTATGATGTGGACACTCCTAAACGAGATCTACAATCATTTATCACAAAGCAGCTAGTTGATTCACAACTATGTTCAAACGAACTAAACCTTCAGTAACAAGGAAAGACAACTTACTTGTACTCCAGTGGTATAGATAGAGGTTGTAGCTTTGATCGTCTTCTTTGAATCTGCAGTACCAAAAGATTGAGATTCAACCAAAGAACAGAGTTATATGTAGATACATATTCATGCTTTGTATTCGTATAGAGAAACAAACAGATGCAAATAATTCTTTAAGTCAAAATATTGTAGCTTTTTACCTCATATGTATCTAGCAGGAAGTTGATGACACCATGTTCGCAAAGAATGCAAAGAATTCAGCTTCCTTCTTTAGCTCCACATTCACTTCCTTCCTTGAATCATGCCTAAATAAACACCCAAGGTTACCAATGCAACAAAGACTCAGATCAAATCAGATCACTTTTAAAAAAATCAGAAGTTACCATGCAACAAAGAATCGATGGAGCTCAGCAAAATGGTTACCCAAAAACCCTATTTCCACTAATCTCTAATTTACAACCCAAAACCCTATTTTAACTAAATCAAAGAACCATAGTTTTAAAATTAAACAACCATAAAATAAAAATCAAACAACAATAACAACTAACAATTCACAATCGTACCTATCTAATAGAAGAGAAGAACCCTCAGCGATTTATGAAAGAAACCCTCCGATTTTTTCACCAAACTCTCGGATCTTTAAAGAAATTCGCCAATGGGTGAGATGACAGTGTAAAGTCACTGCCTCCGCTGCTCACATGTGACCGTCCTGATGAAGATTCGTGCATGTCTAGCCGTCGATTTGGAGAGATCGCCGTCATCGCCACCGGAGGAGAAGAAATGGAATTTTTTGTTTGATGAGACAAATGAGAAATGTTTCGATGAGTCAGCCAACTTTTTTCTCCTACACAAGACTCTACAACCAATTACACCATGACACGTCACCGACTCTAAACATTTCTTAAAACTATTCATTAAAAAATGGTTCTACGAAAGTTTACCTAATTTTATTTTAATTAAATGCCATTAATTGATAAGAACTTCCCTTAAGAGACTTTATTGGAGGTGCTCTAAATATACAAGGTCATGTTTGAATTTTAAGAGAGTAGCCAGATGTTAAATTCTATTTTCAACGTAAATGGAAAATATTGAGTATCTGGACGAGCTCCAAGGCTATGGAGTCGTAGTTATGATCATGGTCGCGATGATCTTAAGATGGATCGCATCATTTGCTTCAGTGTCAGTCACATTTTCATGTCTAAAATATTTTATGTATAATTTATGTGTTTGTTTTATTATGTTTATTACTGTGAGCGTTGTTCCATGTCCTCTTCTCTCCTCATGTGGGCCTGAAGTGTTCATAGACCGTGAATTATATCACAGCCCATTAACGTAATCGTGTGTCTTCTTCGTCCCATGTCCAGTATTCTTTTGTCTGTCTGTTGCCAGTCTTCAACCTGTAAAATGGTGGTCAAAAGGAAGAGCAGAGTAGAGCAGAGGTGTGACATATAAGAAGAGGTATGACAAAGGTGAGCTTCCGAGAGAGAGAGTGTTAGAGAGATAGAGAGATTGGTGAGGGATATTACCGAGAGTCTTTCTGTTTCTTCTTGTTATTGGGAAACACTTGGATAATGAAGTGAGGAAGAGAGCTTTGCTGTAATCTTGTTGTAAGTTCGAAAACCAGATAGTGAATGCTCTTGTGAACCGGGTAAAATTCACCGAGATGTACCAAGATCCTTCTGGACTTGGGAACTAGTAATCATCGTGTCTATGTTCTTTCTCCCTCTCTTTTCTGCAACAAAAGAAAACAACCATCAACTTGTATCAGAAGCAAGTTGATTATTAGAGCAAAATCGCTACAATTACTTTGGATGTAAAGTCTTCTAATGGTATTGGATCAAACGAATCGGAAATGCTCAATAAATATTTTGACCTCACTATTACTGGCACTATATATTTAAATAGAATTTTCCCTACAAGAAAATAGGTGATTTGCGAGGCAATTTTGCGATGCCAATTTTCCGTTGCAAAATTACTACGCGTTTGAATTCAAACTAATTATTATTTTATTAATTTATTAAATTTGATCAAATTTTATATTACTTTGTTTTGAAATCATAATATTTTATTAATTTATCGACAATTGAAAACTTATAATTTTTTCAGTTAAAACATAAAAATAAAAATAGCATATTCCTTCCGTCGCGGCTTCGCTAGCTTATGTATTTCAAGTTTATAGTCTTGAAATATATGCTCAGTTATATAATGTCAGTGAAAAATCATGTTTGTATAATATATTTGTAACGTATGAATCTAATAATAATGTTAAGTGATTTCTATAAATATTTAATTTTAAAATACTTTAGCTTTTGATTATATATATATATATATATATATACTTTATGTTTTTGTCAAACTATTTGTTAAATATAAATATATATTTATAAGTATATATAGTACCGTGTCTACGTAAGTGGAGGCATAAGGTATATTATAATATATAATTTTACTATTTTATATCTATAGTTTTTATATAATTTTATTTGTTAATCTAAAAATTATATAGTTTGTATATAAATATTTAATATCTAATATTGTAAAAAACAAATTGAATCATATACATATGTTATATTAATTTTTTAAAATATTATAAATGCTAAAATATAGTTATCTAACATATTTAGAATTATAAGAAATAGAAAAAGAATTTACTTTTTAGTAATTAAATGAATTAATTTATATATGAAAATGTGGTCTATAAATTGAAAAAGAGATTGTGGTTTTGGTTTAAAGTCCTTTACGAACTATAATAGGCACGGGTCTGTATATATATATATATATACACACACACACATTTAACATTTTTTATTATCTCTAGTTGCCTTGAAATAGTTTTCATAAATTGCCATAAATTATATGAATTTATTGGTGACGAGTAAAATTCATGTAGGATAGAATTATTAATCTTTTTTTATTTATTTTATTTGTGCTTTTTTTTTTGTGTTCTAGACATGTGACCGGAGTTTGTCAGCTCTTCACACGGAGTTTGAAGCTGTCCTATGGACCATGAAATCTCTTTTGGCGATCCTTGTCCTTAAGGTAGAAATTTCGACATATTGCGAGATGATGTTGAAGATTCCGGACAGTCCAGAAGAGTAGTTTTCCTCCCATACCACGAAGAGTTCTCATGGTTCTCTCTTTTTTCGTCTTTTTCTCTCTCGGTTATTTTTCGAATTCTCAATTATAGGGTTGATGCTCTCAGTAGGTTTGTTAGAGA
The DNA here is from genome assembly GCA_023374145.1 of Lepidium sativum. NCBI lineage: Eukaryota > Viridiplantae > Streptophyta > Magnoliopsida > Brassicales > Brassicaceae > Lepidium > Lepidium sativum. Next base: position 3,977 of record JAKUCM010007872.1, read on the forward strand.
GACAGCCTATAATTGATTGTTAGTGATTCTCTTCGGGATCCTTCCCCAGCTTATATAATATTGTTATTGACAAAAAAAAACATGAGTAAGATGTAATGAGGTTAGGTGATCGAGTGGTGTTGTCACCTTACAAATTCTCAAAATATTAGAAATCAAACTGTCAATCTATATAATAGGAGCAGGATCTAAAAGGCACACTAGGTTAATCGAAAAAAAAACATGAATAAGAGGACAAGACACTGTAGTTTCGAAATGTTTTTTCTTTGTTTCGTGAAATAAGGTTTGATATTTCTTTTCAAGACTTTTTCATTCAACTATGGATGGGCTAATAAGCAATAAATACGACTAATACTTTAAGAACTTTGTACGTGACGATAACAGAATCTTATTTACTTTAAGAACTTTAAGTTCTTTATGAGAACTTCTTTCATTTGCAGAAAGTAACCAGAATTTATTTTATTTTTATAACAAAAATGAGAAATACTGAGAATCTGAATGGCGTCCAGGTCGCTGCAGAGAAGCTAATCCACAGCAAAGGATTCATTGCATTTGTAGGTATTGTCCCGATGATCTTAAGTTGGGTCGCATCTATCGCTGCAGTGTTAGTCAAAACCTTTCATATTTAAAAGTATTTTTATTTATGTATAATTATTTTATTTAATTATGTTTATTATTTTTGGTGTTTAGTCTTCTGATAATATTAGATAAAGAAAATGGAGCAAACAATATGGTGACTTCATTGCTAGCTCCTTACCTCTTCTCTAGCCTTCCTCAAGTTATTTTCCAGTTTTTTAGGTAACAAATCTATATATAAAAACTAAAGTTTTGTTGTGGTTTTTCTTTTCATTCATATGTTAAAACATAATCTCGTCATTGGACAAATAGTTAAATCTGCTAAATGTGGATTAACAGAGTTTACATTTTATTGTCATTATAGAATACTGATTTGATAGAGTATTTTTAACTATATACGTAGGACACGCTTTAGAAAATGGATCGCTTTTCTTACTGTCGTTCTCAAGCTGTTTCTTCCCAAACTGTTTTGCTATTAGACAAACTTAGAACATTAATAATACGACATAAAAATAATCTTTGTAACTTCGTAATTACTATTTTGTAGAGTTGTACTCAAAAAACAATATTATTAAACATTTAACCATTTGACAAAAGATATTTATTTAAGTAGTAACTTCTTTATATTAATAAACCTCACTCCTAAATACTGTTTTTTTGGAAACATTTGGGATATGAATAATATATACACTAATACGGATTATTGCAAATGGCATCTATTCTAGTGGCAGGCGTTAAATCCAATTAAGGCAGCGCATTTGCATAACCCGGGATCGAGTCCTCATACTTACATTATGTAGGAATTTGGCTATTTATATTATAAATATTTTCTTATCCAATGAATATATTATTAATAAGACATTCCAAAGGTACAACTAAAATAATTTAACTCCCAAATCATCAACATATAAACAAAGAGAAATAAACTTTAACACAGGCCGATCTGTTTTTTCTTTTTTCTGTTAATTTTGGGATAAACAACCTGAATCCAATTTTATTAAATATTTCTACAAAAATGTTTTTTGTTCAAATGGTCAAATGTTTATATCTACTAAATTAAATTTTGACTCAAGAAACATGCTTCAAAATACTAATGATGATTTAGCATCATATTTACCTTTTTTCTCTCCATTCCATAAATACTAATGTTTGAAACATGTTTTAGTCCCTACTTAATTTCTGATTTATTGATTATGCACGGCGGTATGTGAGCAAAAGTTTTGTACAAAGGAAAATACCAACTTGTAATCCACTTTTCTCATACTTATTGAAGACAATATGTTTATGTCTTCACTTGGGTTGAATTTTGGAATACAACTATTCATGAAATATTATTTAATACAATATATACAAATCAGTTGTCGTTGGCATTAATATGCTTAGTGTACATACCCATCATGTCATCATCGATATCATTTAAACTCCATAATACCTATCAATTTATTAACAACTATCACTTGACAATAAAAATTATTATAGAGATTTAATATAAAGAAAACAAGAGTTATCTATTAAACCTTTATTTATAAAAAGAAATGTCATTGGTCAGTAAAGGATTTTATCTTCTCTAACATCTTGTCTATTTCAGGTAGGACTTGCTTATTGAATGTGACACGTAATTGGTTTCGTATATAGACACGTGGCAGATTATCCCACGTCATATTTCTCAATAACTCGCATTTTTTGCCACCGCCCACGTGAGGCTAGCCAAGAGACATTCTATATTTATTTATCTTCTTCATTTTTCTTTTTCTTGATTCTATAGTTAGAGAATATCTCATAAAAGACTTTTAAATTTAGTAACTTCTTCCATTTAAACAGTAGATTTTTAATATAACTAATTTGGTATTTTTTTTTAACGGCAAATTATATTGGACCGTCGGCACAATAGCCAAATTCCTATATAATGTAGGCAGAAGGACTTGATCCCTGGTTGTACAAATGAGCTGCCTTATGTGGATTTACCGCATGCCACTAGGTTAAGAGCCATTTGCAATCTCGTGATTTAAACCCCTAAAATAATACTGTAATGGTGAAAAGGGACCTAACTAAATTGATTATCATCAATACTCTATAACTAAGAAAAGGTTATAGAAACTGAGGCGACAGAAGCAATTCGTGGTGTTTTCTCGAGGAGAGTTCACCGGTGGTGTACCAGAAGCGTCGGAGGTGGATCTTGGAGGTGGTGGTATTCATAGAGGTGTTATCGATGCGATTTTCCGGTGGTTTTGGGGAAGTTCTCAAATCCCTCGAAACCCTAGAAGCGAAGGTGACGATTCGACGGAGATTCCCAGAAGATTTGACAGAAGATCTGGCCGGTCTTGACAGAAGATTTGCGCTGCTGATGTCCATTTCACAATTCAGATAAGTAATTTTGATTTTGTTAAAGCGGATCCTTTAGATCTGATTTAGGGTTTGATAGTTTGTTGTGGGTGAGAGGCGATTCTAGTATGAGTCATGTCTGTTTTATCTTCTCCTATGCACATTAGCTTATATGTGGATGTCGGATCGGGAAAATGGAGTAGATTAGGTTTTATGGGAAACGTGGAAAATTGGTTGGTCTTTCTAAGAGCTCAGATGAATGATCCTTTCGTCGACGATAAAATTCATTGGCGTTAGGGTCGTGAGAATTCTGAGGTATGAGATCCAAATTTTGGAAAGTGGTAGAAGCTTGAGGATATGCATGATTGAGCATACCACTCGGGTTTTGTTGTTGTGGTTTATCCAAACCATAGTGGGATTCACCTTGTTGTCTGATAAGGGGAATCTAAGGTTGTTTGCAAATGTTATAATTGTCGATGATGTTCTGGAGGTTTCAAATTTGACTTCGAGGAGTATTATTACAATTATAGTTTTTGTATTGTGTTTGCAATCAATTCATCGTATCTCTATATTCAATTGGACAGAACTAAGTGATTTTGACCAAGTTATAATTAAAACAGAGGTTTTCTTAGTTGTTACACCTCGACATCTAAAGATTCATTCTAGGTCTGATTGGATGTCATTGTCTTACTGAAATTATTGGTGGATGTTTGAGAAGATTACACAAGAACATACTATAAATCTACGTGTATCCGAATGTATACAAGTAGGGCAGCTCAGAGGTCATAACTATCTGATTACAATGTTCATATGTACTTGGCTGTCAGGTGCATATTGGAGAGATTGGCGATCGTGTCATCAACACAAAATAGCTATTGGTTGGGGTGTATCTTAACGTCGGAAGATATTTGTGGTCTTTTGATCATATTTACGTGGGAGATCAGAGCTTGTTGTGGGTAACGATCGCTAAGATTCTGCAAGTTGGAGGCTAGATACCACAATTTACAGAAGATTACTTTTGATATATTTATATTTCGAGTAGGATTTGTTGTACCAAAACATATTGATAGTGATTTGTTAAAGATTTGGGTTAATTAAGCTTTCAAATTTAAAAGTCATAAGATAAGATCTAATTTTGAGATAAGATCTAATATTGAGGAAGATTTGGAAATCGCATCGAGACTTACCTCTATAAATACCACGACAATAGTTTTAGCTGCAGAGTTAATCATTGGCTTTTACATAGTTTTAGCTGCAGAGTTAATCATTGGCTTTTACATAGTTTTAGCTTAGTTGCATCTCGGCATTATTGGGGTAATTTGCCTAATAGGTTAGGAACAATGTCTTCTTCGCTAGTCAAAGGAATCAGAATTTAGATCCCTAAGATTGACAACACTGAATTACTTGCTAGATCTTCGAAAGTTCTGATGGGACGATGCTTGAATCCCCAGAACCAAAACGTGGATACTTTTTTGTTTCGCATGCCTCAATTTTGGGACCTCGTAGGGAAAGTTAAAGGTCTAAATTTAGGAAACGGTAGGTTTCAGTTTGAGTTTAATGAGAAAGGGGATTTAGATAAGGTTCTCGATAATGGTGCCATCAACTTTGATGGTTGGATGGTCGCCTATGCACCATGGAAAGCTATGGCCGGAGCTGAGTATCCTAGTGTGATAAGGCTTTGGGTTCATTTCACTTTACCGTTTGAATATCGGGTAGAGGAAGTGTATAAGTTAGTTGCTGAGTCAATTGGGGTGGTCATATCTACAAATGTTAAGAAAGGCATGGTATTAGTCGAGGTACCGTGTTCAAAACCACTTATTTTTTCCTCAGTGTTGGACTTTGAAGAAGGGAAAGAGAACCAAATTCTGATTGAATATAGGCGGCTGTTAGGTTTTTGTGGTCTATGTCATCGGATGACCCACGACACGAATAGTTGCTATAAGTCCAAAACAGAAAACGTAGGCCTTGGTCATAATATATATGGTAATTCTAGGTCAGCCCGAGGAACACATAGTTTCAAAGGTGTGGTTTTGATGGGCCACTCAAAACAGACCAGAACAAACTCTGTGGGCAATATGGATATGAGGAGAGCTTGTGGGTTAAATGCTCCCAAACCTAAGAACGAATCGGCAAAGATGGTGCGTTTGTATTCGTTACATATTCTTAAAATTGTGTGCAAAATCATTGCGTCAACCGCAGCTTATCAGCGTTGCATGCAGAGGTCGAAGCCATTCTTTGGGTTATGGAGTCATTGATAGCTATTCAGGCCATGGAGGTTGAGATGTCGACGGATTACGAAGTCTTTTTTCGTTTTTCTTCCTCTTGAATATTCCGCGTGATCTCAACTATAGAGCTGATTCTCTTGCTAGGTTTGTTAGAGAGACATGCTATAATTGATAGTACTGAATTTTGGTTTGTGAAGTTAGCACCTTATAACATTGTCGTTGACAACAAAAAACCCCCCTAAAATAATATTATATGTGTAAGCCCACGCAAGTTTTTTTTAAATAATAATTATTTATTTAAAAAATTCAGAAAATCTTTTAAAATTCAAAAAAAATATTTTCAGTTCTAAAAATAATACTTAACATCTTAAATTAAACATTAAAAATTTAATATTTTAGTTTCAGTTTTAACGGTTTTGGAATTGTATTCAGAATTTATATATTTTGTTTTTGTTTTGTAGAATTTTAAAATATGTTTTAGATTTTTTTTTAAAATAATTACTTTTAACTTAAATTTTGTGGACTTGCGTACAAAAATATTATTTTGAGATTTAAATTATTAGAGTGTTTATATTGGAAGTTTATTATATAGGAGTAACAATGTTAAAGACTTAAAATGGAAGTAGCAACCATTTTAAAATTTTTGTATGGGATATTCCTATATAGATATAACGATATTGTTAAAAAAGTGAAACTATATATTCATAATAACTGATTATCAAATTTGTTTATATATTTTTAGTTTTCTTCATTTATAGTCTGATATTGTTATTTTTTATATAAATATTTCTTAATAAATTATATAAATTTCTTTACCAAAAATAAAATGAAAACAACATATAGAATGTAAACAAAACATATAATCAAAAATTAATGTTTATGGAAAGTTTGTTTTTTGGTCGAGAAAGTTTATGGAAATTTTGATCTCATGCGCAAATATCAATGAATTTCATTTAAGTACAAACTATATTTTTGGTCAAATGAATAATTTCATTTTTATTGCATATGTAATTCCGCTGCATTGTTGTTTGAGATTTATACTTAAATATCAGATTTTATTGATTTAACCAAATATCTATAATCGGAAAGAAGAATTTCAATAATGTAATCATTTTGTTTGACTATCATTTTAGATAAATATAATAAGCTTATAGAAATTCAAAAAAAAAATTCGCATAACTTAGTTTCTCCCTGATTTAAGTAGGTATCATGTGGTGAGTTTTTTTTTTGTCAACTAGTCTATTGACTTTTAAATCATGTTCCTACTACTGTACGTAGGAGGTTGTACCTTGAGGATTTGTAAAATAACTACACCACTAGGCCACCTGTCATCGACATCATGTGGTGAGTTAAAATTTAACTTTATTATAGTTAGTAAAATTTAAACTATGCATCAAATTTTGTTGATCTAATGATTATTTATTATAAAAAAACCTTATGAAAAATTCATTGATTACTAATATTCATATGTCCTTAGGCAGTCCATATATTTCCAAAGATGACACTGTTATAGTCAATGCATATGGCATTTCCCAGAAGAGATGTATCATTTTCACTTCCAATTCTTTTAAGAAAATTGACATCTTGTATAAATTGAAATGTATAACAAGAATTATTTTCAGTTTGGATTCATTTCAATTTGACTCCTTTCCGAATTCATGAATTTTGATTCAGTTTGAATTTTTATTATTTTGTATTCGTATGTCCCTATGCACCTTTAGTTATGGTCTTTCTAAAAGCCACATCTATTCAATTTTGCTAATTCATTATTTTGACCTTAAATTTCAAATTTTAAATATTCAATTTTCAAGTGATTATAAATGTGACAAAATTCTCAATGGCAATTATCAATATTGAAGATATAACCACTAATTGTTTTTCACTAACACCAATACTAAGTATGTATCTATATAAATTTATTTGTTTGAGTATGAAACTTAAGTTGTATATTCTTAGAGATCATTATACTTAAATTTTTATATATTCACAAAAATCATAATCATATTATAAAACGGTGGATATAGGGTTACATATAACTAAATGAGCTTTGTCTCTGGAATTAAACTTTTCTCGGCGGAACTTTCTGTCGAGATTTACTTGTCTATCTTCCATCTTCTATCACAGATATATTTATGGTTAAAATCATCTCTACACCATCTTTACCACCGTATAAGAGGTTGCAAAACTATCATAGCGTGTTATCTTCTCACACCAGTCACCATATTGGAGCTTCTTCTCCACTTGTGAGGAGCCTAAACCACTCTCGAGTTTCATCATTTTATTTGATTCGATAGTTTGACGACGGTCGGTACTCGGCTTTTACCTTAACGTTTTCGGAGAGCTTGTAGCAAGACGGTCCATCTCCGCCGTGATTTCGGTGGTGATAGTTTCACTTCGGGAAACGCTTTCCCTTTTGTTGGGTTTCAACTCCACTAAAATACAGGTCTAGTCTCACTCTATTAAGCCCACTAAAATCATGTTGTGAGGACAAATATTATTAGTTGGGTCTTAGGCTAAGCTGATTTTAAACAAACACCCACTAATTCTTAGTTTCACAGAGAGTAATAATGGACCTTCGAATTGAGCCTCAATTTTTTAAAGGTTTTATAATATATGCTCTTTAGTAATCCAATTAGATGTGTTTTTTTGAGGAGAAACACTATCTATTAGGCTTTAGATTGAATTTTATTACATGTTTTTTAGATTTATGACTCCGGTTTAGGTTTAAATGTTATTAGTTGTGTTCAGACTTTAGAACCCTCTTTTTATGGGACAAAATCGGTTTTTAACCTCATTCATTGTAGAGGATGTTTCTCATATCTCGAATGTCAAGTATAAAAGAGCTCTCTTATTTGTTCGACAGTTGATTATGGTGACTGAACTTAGCAGTTTAGAATCTATTTCAGGTTCGAGACTTTTTATCCAACTCGTATCCAAAATCTCTGGTTTGTTTAAGGTTCTCTATCCGAATTCACTATTATTATGTATATGTCTTTATATCGACTATTGTTAGATCTTGTTTTCATTATTATGTTGTTTCTCAAAACTTTAGTTAATTAATAGAAGAACTTTAGTGACAGAAAAAAGAAAAAGAAAACTAAATGAGTTATGTGAAAAATATCTTCCAACTCGCCATAAGTTACAAATTTTATATCAATTTCAATAAAATATAAATGAAACCATAAAATAGAAAAATTGTACAAATTGTCCAAAAAGTTTTTTTTTTTATAATAACATGCATTAAATTTTATAAAATTTAACAGTAAATTTGGATTTATGTCAATAAAAATTTGATTTCTCCTGATACAAGAAAAATAAAAAATTTATATATTTTAAAATATAAAATTTACTTATTGATAAGATTTTATCCATTAAATTATATGAAAAGAATAAGACTGAAAAAAAAATCTTCGTGCCCAACCTTACATTAGTCGACAATAAAATTAGATAACATTCAATAATTGTACTATTGAATCTCGTAGCTTCTTTCTTGGCCATCAAAATCAATAGCTTGCCATATAACAAAGCTAATCATATCTTCGTCTCTTCATGTACTTAAATGAAAGAAATAAATGAGAACCATATAAATGCATGGTCC
>JAKUCM010007873.1:0-11588 GCA_023374145.1 Lepidium sativum
AAGTTTAGAAATTTGAATGGATTTGGTCTTGTGTATCTCTTTTTTGTTTTGACTAAATTGTATTAAAATAAAAAAAGAATACATTGTTCGAATACAGAGATAAGCTTAAGTCTACAAAAAGACAAAACATTCGTGAAGAATCTAAGGAAGTTAGTTAACAAGGTTAACACAAAAACTCCTAGTACCTATAAGTGAAAAAGAAAACAAAACAATTCCACGAGAAATCCAAGAGAAATGGTTGGTGCTATAATTGCACGAAGACCACGAAGGACTACAACAACACTGGATGGAAACATCAACATACCAAAATATAAGACAGAACAGGGAAGAAATAATGCAGAAGAAGAGATGGACCGGAATAAAAAACAACTACAAATGCAATCAGTCAAAGACAAAGATAAGCAGGAGGGCCAAGGTACAAAGAAACACCCTCGAACTCCAACTGAGGATGATGCCAAAAAGACTAGTAGAACTTACATATGGACACAACGAGCCCAACTTTAACCATCTACAGCTAAAGACTGGCCACCTCCTAGCAAGAGAAGATCTGAAGATTGATTCCACTATATCGAGAACTTCTAAAAACCACAAGGCCTTACAGAGAAGAGTAGATGACCAACAACATAACCCCATCCAAGAGACGAACCCCAAACCGAACCTAGAAACAACCAAACGACTATGCTGAAGAGAATAAGCCATAGGGAAACCAGAACTAGGAGATCGAGCATTAGCATGTACTAGAGCATATAGGAGCTAGACAAACCAGGCAGGCACAAAAGCACAAGATTTTGTTTATTTCAAAAGCACAAACAACCCAAAATCCACAAATCTAGCTAAACTCTAAAGAAACCCCAAACAACTACACCTAAACACACATAATAAAACAAGATGGGCAAACCAAACAGAGGAGACTACCACGAACTCAAAGACCCACACCAAAAGCCAAAGAAGAAAATGGTGAAGCTTTATGAATCCAAGAGACTAACCGAGGTTCCAATCTATATTAAATTAGTGGAACCTCTATTCTCAACAGTTTTAGAAGTGTGATAATTTCACATCCATCAATTAAGGCGAATAAAGCTGCCAGAAAGATTGCCACCATTGTAACAAAAGAAGGGCGCTAGACTTCATACTTAGTATCAGGAGAGCTCATTGTCCTCAACCTTTAGATAAGATTGAAGATCATGAAAGTTGCTCATATTCTTAGTTATATGGGCCTTTAATGGTCTATGTTTTTTCGTGGGTTGACGCCCCTTTCTCATGAATAGACTTAAGAGATGATAAAAAACAAAAAAAAGGAAGTGCAAAGACAGTTTGATTAGAAGCATAATTTGTATAAAATGGTTTTGTTCGATTAATGTTATGTGTGACTCAGCTTATATACAAATATGTATAATCTAAGTGTACAACATACCAATTAATTACATATTGACCAATTAATCATCTAACCCACCCCAAGTTGAAGCATGGAGATCACAAATGGCCACCTTGTGCAAAAAAGCATCGAACTCTTTGCAGCCAAGAGCTTTTGTGAAGATGTCAACTAGCTATTCATAAGATGTAACTAGTTCGGTTGTGATGGCACCACACTCAATCTCCTCACAGATGAAGTGAAAGTCAAATCTAACATTTTTTGTTCGCTTATGGAAAACATAATATTGTTAGTCCACCAATCCTCTAGGTATAACCATAGCATCATGGTTCCAACTATGATAATAGAATAAAAAATGCAGAGTTTAAAGGATGAAATGTGACTGTTTTCACAGACGCTTGAACAAAACATAGTAGTGACACTTCGATAGTAGAATTGAAAGTGTCAAGGTCAAAAAAAATTAAAAGACCAACCAATGAATGTAGGTATGACTCTGATACCATGTTAAATTACGTACTTCCAACTCTAAACTAATTGACAATAAATAGAGAGACTTTGATACCACGAGAAGAAACAAAATTTGTATGAAAGAGTTTTTTGTTTGATTAATGTTCTGTGTAGCTAAACTTATATACAATCATGTATGACCTAAGTGTATAATGGACAAAGACTAAATTGTCCTTAGTTATATATTGACCAATTAATCTTTGGTGTTACAGTGTGGAAAAAAAGAAAGAAAAAAGACAATACACCGATTGTGTAGTGACTTGTGTAGTAAATATTCAAACCGGTTTCAAAAATTGTTAAATCAATTTCGGTTACGCTTTTATGTTAATTGTTCTCTGGTTTGATACCGATATTGGTCTCTTAGAGCATCTGCATCAGTGAACCCCACTTGGGGTTCACCAAACAAAAATAAAAATAAAAAATAATATAAAAAATACAAAAAAAAAAAATTAAAAAGACGGAACCAATCAGGGTCCGCCACGTGGCGGACCCGTCTCTTGCTGAAGCACCTGCAAGAGGCGGGTCCGCCACGTGGCGGACCCTGATTGGTTCCGTCTTTTTAATTTTTTTTTTTTTTTTTTGTATTTTTATATTATTATTATTTTATTTTTTTTTGGTGACCCCAAATGGGGTTCACTGATGCAGGTGCTCTTAATATCTCCGGCAACATTAAATCGGACAGTAGAGATTAGACGTGGTAAGACGACGGCCGGCGAGAGAGTAATACAAAAGGCTCGCCGAACGAGGTCTCTTTGGTCTCTCGTGCTTCCATCTTCTCCTTCATCTGTGTCTGCTAATTTGAAGCCTTTCAAAGGCTACAGAAGACTCGATCGTTATCTCCTGAGAGCTTCTTCCGATATTCCTGATTTCTACAGTTGATTTATCTTCCCCTTCTTCTTTCTTTTCGAACTTAAAATTTTGGTTGATTTTGCTGGATTTTAATCTCTTAGGTTTACTGAGTCTTTATCTAGGAAACGACTGATTCACATTAAGTAGCTTATGCTTCGATCAATCGGTACTGAGAATTCTGTTTCAAATTAGCTAAACAATCAAAATTCGTTTTTGCTAAAACCGTAGTTTATGTTTCTCCAGGAGCTTTCTTGTACCTTTATTTTCGTAGCTTATGTTGTTTAATGGTTTTATTCTTCTTGGTTTGTTTTACAGGTGGGAGAGTCATAGGAAACGTCCTGTTGGCCCCAGACTTGATGTAATGATGAACCCTTTATTACATATGTATAGAATTGTCTCTGTTGTAGTTGTATTGAATTGATCCAACTTTTAGAGTTTTTTCTTTTGTCATAGTTTAGTGTAGAAGACGCTGTTAGACATCAGCTTGATGCACTAAGTATAACGATCATCCTGTAAGACCAAATGCTCTATGTAGAAGATGCTGAAAACTCTGATTTATTCAATGCAATACGAATGACTTTTATAGCCTTTACAACAATTGAAACTCCTAAAAAACTGTAGAGGAACAGAACAACACTTCTACTGCAACTATTTTAACCGAAATCATCGGGATATTGTTTGAATAAGCAAATAACAAAAGACTCAACAAAAGACTCGTTTCACACGACTTTCTTACAGCTCTTATCTTCTTGCGTTGATCACTTCCAACAAACCCTCCCTAAGCTAGACTTGGTTCTCAAGTTGCTACTTATCAGTGATTGAGCAAACTCCAAGCTTGATCCTTAATTCTTCAAACGTTTCACGCTTCAATGCCTTCATGAAAATATATGTTACTTGTTAACTTGTACCACAATGCTCGAGACTTATGACTCCTTTGACAAGATCACATAAGAAATGAAATCGAACTCCAATGTGTTTACACCTTCCATGAAAACAGGGTTTTTGACAGTTTGATGGTTGAGGTATTGTCGCAGAGAATAATTGTGCTTCCTTCCACATTGTGCCCCAACTCTTCCAAGATCCTCTTGAACCATGCCACTGTATTCAGCCTCTGTAGTAGAGAGAGTAACAATCGGTTGTTTCTTAGATAACCATGCCACTGCAGCTCCATCCATAAGAAACACATACCCAGATGTACTCTTTCTGCTATCAAAGTCTCCGACAAAATCATTGTTAGTATAAACTGACACTTCTCATGTTCCTCCCCTCTTGTACCATATTCTGAAGTCCATAGTACCTCTCAGATATCTCAAAACCCGTTTGGCAGCTTGAAAATGAAGTGATGTTGGCTTAGACATATATCGACTGAGAATATTTACAGAAAACTACATATCCGGTCGAGTGGTGGTGATGTATATGAGACTTCCTATTATTTGTTTGTAGAAAATCTCATCTACTCGTTCTCCTCCATTATCTAAGTCTAGCTTTCTCCCAGGTACCATTGGACAACATACGGAGTTGTAGTTCTCCATGTCAAAACGCCTCAAAACCTCAAGAGCATACTTTGCCTGAGAAATGTGAATCCCATGTGGTGTCTGCAGCACTTCAATCCCGAGGAAATATCGCATCTTTCCAAGATCCGTCATGTCAAACTCTCTCATCATTGACTTCTTGAAATTTTCCGTCATTGAAACATCATCTCTTGTGTAAATCAGATCGTCAACGTAAACACTGACATAGAGAAAGTTACCATGGTTGCTTATCTTGTGGAATAGAGTTTCTTCATTCTGAGATTTTTCAAAACCTTCCTTGACAAAGTACTCTTCAATTCAGCTAAACCAAGCTCTTGGCGCTTGTTTAAATTGTAGAGCGCCTTATGGAGTTTGTAAACCTTGTCTTCTTAGCCTCTGACCTCATACCCCTTAGGCTGTTGTATATAAACGTCTTCTTCTAGAACTTCATGGAGAAAGGCTGACTTGACATCTAAATGATAGATATCTGAAGCTTTTCTTGTTTCAGTTGAAGAAACGGTTTTGATAGTGTCCACCCGTGCAACTGGAGCATACAATCCTATGTAATCAATCTCATGTTCTTGAGAGTAACCTTTTGCCATTAAGCGGGCCTTAAACTTGTTCACTTCTCCAAATTCATTGAGCTTCATCTTGTAAATCCACTTAACTCCGATGCACTTTGCTCCTTCAGGTAACTCTATAAGCTCTCATGTTTGATTTTTTTCAATCGAATGTATCTCCTCATTCATGGCTTCTCTCCACTTGAGGGTTTTCTCTGCTTCCTCAAATGTAGAAGGATGAGATGAATTTACCTCTACCTTGTTGACTTCCTCTTCGTCATCATCATCTTCATTTTCGGTGATGTAAATACTCAGGTATCCTGGTTGTCTTATAACTCGACCCTCCCTGATAATTGTTGGGGACTGCACTTGAGTTTCTTATGTGGGTTGCTCTTCATCGGTACCTTCCTCTCCTCCAACTTCTTCATTGTTCTCTTCCCAAATATGAGCATCATTATTCCATGATAGATCAGACTCATGAAGCTCTTGATCTTCTTTCCACTCTCATCCTTTTGTTTCTCAAATATCACATATTTACTTACTGTGATCTTCTTGGTTTTTAGATTATACAGCTTGTAACCCTTTGATTCTTCTGAGAAGCTTAGCAATATACAAGGAGTGTTCTTATCATCAAGCTTCCCTCGCTTCTCATCAGGAATGTGAACATGTGCCAAGCTTCCCCATACTCTGAGATGCTCCATACTCGGCTTGACACCATTCCAAGCTTCTTGAGGAGTTACATCTTTTACTGAGTGAGTAGGACAACGATTTAAGATGTAGAAAGCCTAGTTAACAGCTTCAACCCATAATATCTTTGGTACCTTTCTCATCTAGAGCATGGACTTAACCATGTTCATAACAATGGGGTTTTTTCTCTCTGCAACACCGTTCTGTTGAGGGGTGTATGCCATGGTAAGCTGCCTGCAAATTCCCTCCTCCTTACAGAACTCACAGAACTTTGTCGACGTGTATTCTCATCCACGATCGGTTCTTAAGAATTTGATCTTTTCTCCTGTCTCCATCTCGAGATTTATCTTAAACGTTTTGAACAGGTCAAATGCTTATGATTTCTCCTTCAGGAAGTAAGCCTATGCCTTTCTATTGTGATAATTTATGAAGCACAGTACATACCTCTTTCCACTCGTGGTGATGGGGCTGATCGGACCGCAAATGTCAGAATGTATAAGCTCAAGAATTCCTTTAGCTCTCAACGTGCTTTTTTAGGAATAGGATTTCTTTATTGCTTTCCCATCAAACAATCTTGACAAGTAAAGCTTTGTGCATCAAAACATGGGAGGCCACATACCATTTTTTTTACTTTGCAAAGTCTTCATGCCCGTGTAACTTAGATGTCCATAGCGCTCATGCCAGAGTTTTGACACATCTTCTATAACAGTTTGCAGACATCGTTGTTGTTTGGGTTCTGCTCCATCATCGGTTTGATCATACATCATAAACATCATGTTTCTACTCATCTTGCTCTCTGCAGTTAGCCCCTTCTCATCATGATACAACTTGCAAGCTCCCTTATGTAAGATGACTGTCACATCTTTCTCTTGAAGCTGTCCCATGCTCAATATATTATTTTTGAGCTAAGGAATGTAGTACACTTTGTTGATAGTTTATACAACACCGTTAAGGACTAGCTTCACATTTTCTTTTCCCTTGACATCCAATCTCTTATCGTTCCCCAGCTTCACATAGTGATTGAACTGTGCATTCATGTTTGAAAACAGTTCTTGCTTTCCACTCATATGGTTTGAACAACCTGAGTCAAGAAACCAAGTCTTCTTCCTCATCTTTTCTTGATCTTCAATGTACGTCATCAGTAGCATCTCCATGTTTGATTCAGTGTCTTCTTCAATCTCCTCAACATACGCCATTAACAACATCTCCTCTTCCTGGTCTGCAAAATTTGCTTTTTCTTCCCACTTTGGACATTCGTTTCAAAAATGTCTGAGACGATGACACTTATAGCACTCCACTGTGCCTTTGTCGAGAAACATAATCCCTTGGCCTCGTCCTGTGCCTCTGCCTCTTGCTCCAGGTTCTCTTCCATGTGTGACGTTCAGTACATGATCATCACCTTTCTCAGATTTTTTGAACTTCTGCTCATGCACTGTCAACGAGCTCTGCAATTCGTCGAGTGAGATGTTCTCAATGTCCTTAGACTCTTCTATGGACACCACCATGTACATGAATCTCTCGCTGAGAGTCTTGAGAATTTTCTCCACCACCTTGGAATCCTTCGTGTCTTCTCCATTGCTTCTCATTTGATTTGTGATTGCTAAGATACAAGTGAAGTATTATTCTATATTCTCAGTTTCTTTCATTTCGAGAACTTCAAACTCTCTTCTCAATCTCTGCAACATAGACTTCTTTACTCTCTTGTTTCCACCATATTTTCTCTTCATCGAGTCCCAAATGATCTTGGATGTTTTTCTGTCTAAGATCTGCTCAAACATCACTCTATCAATGGACTGATATAGATAGTGCTTGATCTTGTGATCATTCCTCTTGGCATCATCAAGTTGTTGACGTTGCTCTGTCGTCAGCATTGTGGTTGTTGCAGGTGCTTCAAAACCGTTCTCCACGATCCTCCACAGCCCCTTTGCTCTGAAGAAATTTTACATGACCTCGCTCCAGTCGTCCTAATGTCCATCAAACTTAGGAAGTTTCATCTTATCATCACCCCTGCGACTTCTTTTCTAGTTTTCAATAACTAGCGAGCTCTTATACCACTTTGTAAGATCAAATGCTCTCTGTATAGGATGCTGAAAACTCTGATTTATTCAATGCAATATGAATGGCTTTTATAGTTTTTACAACAATTGAAACTCCTAAAAAAACTGTAGAGGAACAGAACAACACTTCTACTGCAATTACTTTGACCGAAATCATCGAACATTATTTGAATAAGCAAATAACAAAAGAATCAACAAAAAACTCGTTTCACACACAACTTTCTTACAGCTCTTATCTTCTTGCGTTGATCACTTCCAACACATCCTCGTGATGATTATGGCATTGAGGTCACGTATCGGGTAAACTACTTTATCAATCTCCTTGATGCTTTGTTTTTTTATCATTACGGTTCTTTGTGCGATGTTTTGATCTTTTGTCGGGAAAACAGTTTGCTGGATTCGACCCGTTTGAGAGATCAACCTGTTTTGGTCCTTTCTTTGATCTAGGACAGGTTAAGTTTGAACCTTTCTTTTTTCAATATTTTGATGATCATGATATTCACTAGTTCTTAGTTAAGGTTCTTATCCCCTGCCTTTCATTGCTTCTGTGCAGTTTGAAAGGTTTAGGCGTATATTTCACCACTCGTCCTATCGTGTGTTGCTTGATCACAAGGATAGAGAAGTCTTAAGCAGTCTGTTCGTTGAAGAGGTATCATCATCTATTTGTTGAAGATGTTCATTAAAGAGCTTCCTTATTGTCTCATGATACCTTTCTATTTTTGTGGGAAACTGGTATATACAGAATCGTTTCAAGCAAAGGATTTAAGGAACTCGGCCTGAAGAAGAAGAAGAGATATTTGAATTCACAATGTTCCAGGCTGGTTTGGTTTGTATGTCACAATAGAAATGGAGACCCTAAGGGCTTTGTAATTTGCAATGATTGTGAGGAGATTGAATATGGAATCACTTTGTGTGTAATGGCAGCGGATAGGCGGTTCATGGGATGGATATTGGTTGACAGAGAGTTTACTTCATGACGGAGATGTGTTCTCCGGAGGGATGGCTTACTGATTTAACTTCTGAGCTTCTTCTCTATTTCAGGATTTCTATTCGCAGGCCGATCAAGTTCGTTACACTGTCTTGTAAGTTTGTTATGTTAACATCAAGTTTAGATGTTGCTCTGTAGGAAACAAAACGAACATAGTAGCTTCTTGTGAATGTGAGTTGTATATTGATGGAAACCAAATTTGTTTGGATACTTGCATATAATGCTAATCAAAAGTCAAATTTGTTTGAATACTTTATGGAATCCAAATTTGTTTACATGTTACCCTTAATCACTCAAAAGTCAAAATACATTTGATTTTACATTCATTCAGTGCTCACCATAAAAACATACATAAACTCTTTATCTACACAAGCGAAAGCTAAAGGATACAAACATGAAAAGATTTCTCACAGTGACTTATTCCCAAGTCTAGACATTACCAAAAAACTAGGGATTCAAAGAGATACTTAATCACACATGGTTTTTCTTCTACACAAGAGATATAACAGAGATGAAAATAAATAAAGATGTGTACAATTCTTCATGGAATTTTGAAATATAGACCATATAATGTATTGAGTACACAAGTCCATAAATTACCAGTTTATACATCTATTTTGTAGGCCATGTAGCTTGAGCAGACATTATGATCCCAACGATAACTCCAAACAACCCAAGAGCACTTCCAAAGATCTCAATCACAAGAATTTTTACAAAGAGTGTTGAGTTTTGAGCATCAGACAATGCACAACTACTTCCAATGATTCCTACACATAACCTACAAAAAAAAACCAAAATCCCCATAAACAGTAAGATTGCATTTTAAGTGTTACAAAGGTTGGGAAGAGGTAAAGAAGAAGAAGATACAGACCCGCATACGAGGTTTGCAAATCCAACTATAATTCCAGAAGCAAAGATTGCATATCCAGCTCTTAGAGACTCAGCATCATACATCTTTGATGATGGTACACTTTCCAACTTTGTTTGCAATATGATTGCAACAATAACGCCATATATAGCTACAGCTTCGCAGAAAATCACACTGAAATATAAAGTTACAAAGACAATGAATCCAACAAAAATATCACCTTGTTCACTGCAAAGTTCTAGCATCTAAATCAGAAGTAAGTTTCTAAGTCTACAAATTCATAATGTGTATGCTATAATCTAATCTAGCAACTATCAAAAGGACCAATTTAAAGAATTCTAGGTCAACATTTTTTGCTTCAATTTTGCTATGCTACAATTTAATATAGCCAGAGAACAAGATGCAATCATGCAACAAATATTTCTGAAATTGAAATTGATTGGTATTGAGAAAGAGTAGAGTAGTTTAAGGAATTGAATCTTAGGTCTACCTGATGAGATTTTTGGAAGTAATACGAGGAGCTTCAATGGCCGCACCGATTAAACTACTTCCGGTAATGTAAATTCCCCTAAAATCGAAAAGAACCATTACCTTTTGTAAACACGTTGATTTCGGAAATCAATTGGAAAACAAAAGAGAAGAAAGGATTTACCAGGCAGCACCAAGAACAGAGACGCCGATGGAGATGGCGATTCCGATGGCGGAGAAAGTGTAGGGAGATATCCTAACCAGAGCCGCAGCCCATGAACTCGCATGAATAGCTGCAATCGACATTTTCTCTCCGATATGATCTGATTCTCTCTCGGAGGAGAAGAAACTTAACAGAGCCTGAGATTGAGCAACTGTAAATCACGGGCTGATTTCTGCGCGTGAGTTTATTTACCATCATTTAAGGCTCTAATGAATTCGAATAGCCCATTTCAAATTGTACTAATGGGCCTCGTTTTTGCACATCTTTATTTGTTTTCTTCTTCTTTCTTTTTCTTTTGTCATCCCATTTATACAAAGGAAAGATTTTGTATAAGCACCAACCCAACCTAAACTAAAGCGGTGGATAACATCAAAATCCTCAAAAACTAAAGTCTAAAGAAAAGACAAAACAAAGTCCAACATAGGTAATATAAGAAAGCAAAAATCCAAAAATTGTCACGAAATTAAGAATCAAAAACGAAAATGGTTAACAATATGGTCAAATTATTGAAAGAAAACGATAAATTTGATATTCAACCAATTAACCCAAAATACTTTTCTCAGTTAATTGATATTTTTTTTAATTGGATTCAGTCAAAATAAACTTGACTCCAATAGGGAGAGACTTTTTTTAGTTAAGAAGAGATGTTTTTCATATAGTTATTTTTTTCTTTTTTGTTAAAAGGCATATTCTTTCTATATACATTGGTAACCA
This sequence comes from Lepidium sativum, assembly GCA_023374145.1. Lineage (NCBI taxonomy): Eukaryota > Viridiplantae > Streptophyta > Magnoliopsida > Brassicales > Brassicaceae > Lepidium > Lepidium sativum. Next base: position 10,805 of record JAKUCM010007873.1, read on the forward strand.
ACAAAATTATCTTTTTATTTCATTCATATAAGTATAGTTTTAACTTTCTATATTATTCTATATTATTGTCTAGAACATTACCATATCTATTCACAAAGACACAGAAAGAACGTACATTGAAAAGTAATATTCAAAATTTAATCTCATATTCCATAAGTAGTCTTTAGAAGTGGCTGCATGGGTGTTCCACGCGTTTAATCGGAGGCAATCATACGTGTTACGTCCCAATGCATGAATTGGTCATTTTGACATTTTCACTTTATAACTCAAACATACATTTACGTCACAAGTGGTGATGAAGTGGTCATTTTCCATATTCATTTACGAACTTAATGATCTGATGAAATTTATATTTTAATGTTACTTCAATTCAAACTAGAGATATTATTGTTCTCATGAATTCATCTATAAATCAACACTATGAGAAAAATACGGTTTTAATGATCATTTTCCCGTCATAATACATATTGATCCAACTTGTCAATTTTTAAAATATAATAAATTTATTGTTGATATATATCTTATTCGCTCTTCTTCAAATTATATTTCAACTTTTTTTTTGTGGTTCATATTACTCTTTTTAATCTTCTTCTATGTCCGTTGTCTTCTTTAATATACGGATATAACATTTGACATTCTATGTATGTAACACAAATTTAATTAAGCTAAAACAAGTCATATTTATTTTCTGCATTTCTCACTTTTTCTCATAACAAAATAAACTAAAGTTCTTTTTATAATCTAGGAGTATCTGATTGAGATCCAACTAGTCTAGAGAGTCAAT
>JAKUCM010007874.1:0-11924 GCA_023374145.1 Lepidium sativum
CAGCATTTAAAAGTCATGAAAAAGAGAAAATATCACAAGTAGTATCATATTTTCATACGAAATTATATTATATATAAAGAAACCTTACAAAAGATTTTTAAAAAAACATTCAATGTACATTTAAACATAAGTGAAAATAAAGAATTTGACCAAGGCTAAGACTTTTCTTATCGTTAAAACGAATCCAAGGCTAATACTTTTAATGGAAATTCTATTAAGCGATCATACTGTAAAATCGTGGACAAGTCTGGTCCGGTCGGCGACATTAAGACTCCAAGACAAGAACGGGTCGGGCGTGACGTCATGATCATCGTGTCTAACGTCATTAACGAAAGAATATTCGTTATTCGCCGGTGAGTAATAAGGAACTCTCTGTTGTTGGTGGTGAACCCAAGGCGATGATGAAGCATAGTGATTGTTAGTGTTGCTATAGTAATAATTTGAACCTCCGTATCGATGATCGGAAGTTGGAACTTCAGCCGTCGTTGATCCTCCTCCGGAAGTTGAGTTTCCGGCGGTTGATGCACGTCTTTCTTCTTTCTTGAATCGAATTCCACACGCATTACATAACGACTGACCAAATTAAAAATCATACAAAGTTAAAACAATATAGTGAGTGTAAATTTGTAATAAATAACCTAAGGTTTCTTGATTTTTTTTAGATCGATGAGATCCGATGCATAATTTAGTGTCTACTTTTTTAATTTTTTTTCCATCTATTTATAGTGTAGGAAGAATTATCAAATCTCTAATGATCAAATTATTAACTGAATTATTTAAATTATCAAACTGAAAAAACTCGATATATTTATTGATTTAGATGTCTAACTAAAGACATTTTTTCCACCGTTATAAAAAAAGTGTTTGGTTTTGTAGTAAGATTTGATGTAATGAGTACATTTTAGTTACCTTAGGACCTCTTGGACCATTTCTCCAAAGAGGAGTAGAAGTGGTGTCGCAGTTAGCACAACGGCGAGGGAGGAGGTTATTTCCGCCGCCTCCACTTCCTTTCTTAGCACCGTGTTGCAAGAAGTCCCAGCCTAAAGCGTCGGAGGTATGAGAAGAGAATCTACGTTCATCGTCATCGTTGCAGAGACGAGTGGAAGGAGTTCCAAGGGAGAGAGTACAGTCAACAGAAGCGTAAGGAGAAGAGTGATGAACGACGTCGTTTTCGGGGAAGAACATTGAGAAACCCATCATTACACGAACGTATATGATTTTGGAAACCCTAGAGTTTTGTATATTGTGAGATGAACGAAGGCTGTTGTGAAGAAACGGTGAAAGAAGAGTCAGCGAATACAATGAAAGAGTCCACGTTGCTGTCGTGAAATGGAGACACTGGCTCCTATTTATAGAGAATTTTGGAACTTGACAAAAGAGGAAAATATTGGCCCCAATCTATATATCTATTTTTCAAAGAATGAATTCGTTTTCTTTTGTTCGTCTCAAGATTTACATTGCTCCTTTAATTTATTCAAAATGTTTTTCAAATGAAACTATTTTTTTAACTTTCTAAATAAAATTAGATATGTTATGAGCTTTTGTTCAATTTCTAAGATATTATTGTTGAAATTTTACCATTTTATATAAAGTGGATATAAAGTGGAAGATACTTTTATTTTGACATTGATAAAATTAGCATAAAATTTATAACAATAAAGTAGATTTTGTTACAAATTTTATATAAAAATATATATGAATAAATATGAAATAATAAAATTTAAAAAGATAACTATAACAAAAATATATCGGTTGCAAATTCGGTTAATTATTCAGTTCTGGTCCGGATTTGGGTTTAGTTTTTTGGTATATAAATTTAAGACCCATTTGAATATTTTATCATGTTCTGTTCAGGTTTGATTCCTCTAATTTTATCGATTTTGGTTCAGGTTTTAGTCCTCTAAAACAATATTCCAAAATATGAACACGGGTTTAATAACCTAAATGAATACGGATTTAAAAATAAACAAATCTCGCGGGTTTTGTTACAAAACTTTATAAAAAAATTTAAAATCAATAAGTATTTAACTAAAAAACTCTAAGAAACTCAAATATAATAAAAATATATCGGACACAAATTTAGTTATTGATTCAGTTTTGTAACTAGCTTGAATTCAGTTTTTGGGTACATATATCTATGACCCATTCTAAAATTTTATCGAGTTCGGTTACTCTAATTTGGTATTTTAGTTCTTTTGATTTAAGATCAATTTTTTTTCAGACAAAATTCGATTTAGTATAAATCAAATTTGGGTTCAGATCGGGTATTTTTATATAAAAATTTAAAGTAAAAAGATTTAATTCTTGATTTGGTGCATGTTCAAGCTTTGTTTGGTTTTTCAAGTACCTAGATTTAGGATATATTGGAATATTTTTTCGGGTTTGGCCCCTGATTCTGGTTAATTTAGATTTGGGTATCAAGCTTCTAAGAAGCTATAATTTAATAAAATATATCGGATACAAATTCGGTTACTGATTTGGTTCTGATTCGGGTTTGTATTCAGTTTTCTGGGTACATATATCTAGGACACATTCTTAAATTTTGTAGAGTTTGGTTCCTCTAATTCGGTATCTTGATGTTTTTGATTTAAGATCAATTTTACTTTTTGGATAGTGTTTGGTTCAATATACATCGAGTTCGGATTCATATATTTTTATATAAAAATTCAAAATTAAAAAAAATTAATAGATATATAGATTTGGTTCTTGACTTGTTGCATGTTCGGTTTTTCATATACTTAGATTTATGTTGACTTCGGTTCCTAATTCTGGTTGATTTTAGTTTGGATATCATGTTTTTAAAACAATATTTGGAAAACAATATTCAATATATTACGGCTCTAAAAACCTAAATAAATATGGATTAAAAAATAATCAAATCTCATGATATAGCGTAACTGTAATTATAGTGTTAATTTATTATTAGTGACATATATTATAATTCAAAAACAGTTTTTCTAATACATCGTAAGAGTTTCGGAAATTTGATATGTAGTCTCTCTCCAATATAAGGTCAATCACTGATAATACCAATGTAAATCATCTCTTAATAGACTCGAAATTATGACATATTACAACAACATCAAGAGTAACTTGGTAACACAAACAAATTATTTTCAAGATTATCAAAATAAGTTACCAATTACACTTTTATCATTTCTTAATTAAGTTTGATTTTTTATTTATGTAATAAATTCATTATTTTTATTAAAATTTTAGTGATTTGCCATAATGTGGGGAAAAAACAATCCTATAATAAGATGATTCACCTAGCAACATTAAATAATTATACTGTTCAGAAGCTTGATGTATTAGTCAAATTCATTGCATACTTTATTTTACTCTTGAAGTAATTTAGTAATTTACTATTCAACCACAAGTGAATATTATTGTTTTTATTATTATATAGAAGTGAATAGTAGTATTGTTTATACTGCTAAGCAAACTACAGCGTTGTAAAATTGTAATGAATAAAACCAAACTGTATGTCTGAATTTCTATTTAGATAAATGATAAGTACAAGTGCAGTTAAAGTAACGTAGTCAAAAAAGGTCCACGTGACTGACTATGTCACGGTCTTCTAAGGATCTGGTCTCTCTCCGATCACGATCATCTCTTGCTTTACTAAGTCGATGTGTAATATATGAACCTTAACTTTTTTCATGATTGTGGCCAATATGATTGAGAGATTGTAATCGTCAAGATTCGTGCTTTTGAAGGAGTTAAGGAATGAAACTAAGCTAGATTCAAGTTAGAAGTGAAATAAAAGGGATAAAGATAAAGGTGGTCCCAAGTGAGATACTTTGCAATGATTTTAAAGCAATAACATTTGTGTTCTTTGTTGAGAGATATATTCCATATTGTTCATTGATTAGTCAAAAAAGCAAACTTCAAACTCGAATTTAAATTTATAAAAGCAAAAAAAAAATCTACAAAAAGAATTGAAAGGAAAGTTTACCAAGAGTTTAAATAATAAACGACAACTAAAATTATAAAGAAAAAATTTAATGGGCATAGTTTTTTAATTCAATAAATGAGTGTCTTATGTAATCCAATTACCTCATTAAAATCTTATTTGAAAAATTCGTTGGGATAAAATCAAATAAATAAATAAAGAATACAAATAGACTATACATCTATTTGTCGAATGCAAGTCAATACCAACGAGGCAAGATTTGGATGATCATCTTCATGATTTTGGATCTGAGTGATGAGTTTTCCAATAGTTTGGTTGAAGAGCTTGGTTCTTGATTTTGTCATTGCTCCAGTTGGTACGTGCATGATATCTTCATATATGGGTTTCAAAGTTACACTCGAGTTAATTCCAATAAAGTCTGGTGGTCGAGTGTAGTCTTTCTCTAGTTCCTCAACTTCACTTGAGCACTAGTTGGTCGAGTGCATAACTCGAGCGTTCTCCAATTTCTACCAATATCAAGAATGAACACATCAAATAAATACACTCTCTACTTCTAAGCTCTTGTTCTCTTTATCCTTTACCCTTTTTCTCTCCTTTATCTATTTTGGATCAAATAACGAAGTGACGTTATTTCCAAGAGAGGTCTATGTTTTTTCTCCATCACAAAGTATGATATTCTACAAAATCACACACAGCTAAAAGGGTTTATTGAACCATAATTATTTGAATTAAAATCAATTGAGTTGACAAAAAAAAAAAAACAAAAAGAGAAATGATAGAATTGGAGAGTATTTTTTATCAGTTGGTTTAAAATTTTCTTCGATTCTAGATAATTTTGTTATCCAACACAAAAAAACTTTGAACTATAAATGGGATATTATTTATTTATTTATTTAATTTTTTTTTGTCAATATTGGGCCACAAATAGCCGGTCCATTAGCCAAGTTCTTGCAAATGCAAGTGGGAGGACTCGATCCCAGGATGTGCAAGTGTGCATGCCTCTTGTGGACTTACCACCTGCCACTAGGCTAAATGCCACTTGCGGGTATTATTTATTTAGTTGTTGATAAAAAATTAATTGCAATATTTTCAAACCAAAAGTATAACACAAAAGATTTTTTTTTCTTTTGTTTTGTCAACTAGTCTAACGGTTTTTAAATCTCGTTTTTACTATTGCATATAAGAAGTTTAATCTTTAATACCTTAAAGATTTGTAAAGTGATAATAATATTGGAGTATATGTTCTCGATACACAATAAATTTAATTAGGTAGCATAAAACGAATTTTTTTTTTGTCAACGGCAAATTATATTGGACCACAACTAGCCGACCCAATAGCCAAATTCCTACATAATATCGGCAGGGGGACTCGATCTCTGGTTGTGCAAATGAGGTGGACTTACCATCTGCCACTAGGCTAAGAGTCATTTACTCATGAAACGAGTTTAAGGGTTTCTTATCTTATTACCAATCATAACACTTTTGAAATTAGTAATTGAGATGGAGGTTTAATGTTATTTATGAGTATTTTCTAACCGTAGGATTTTAGATGGGTTTTTATGTAACTAATCATCTTTCTTTCAACCGTTTTATTTAAATCGATTCACCAATCGAATCTAATAAAAGAATACAATAATGATAATGGAGGACGTGTGAACAAGAATGGACAAAAATACTTGAAGAGTATAAGATGAATTAAGAATAAAAAAAGAACATCAAGAGACCTAGAGAGAGAGGGAACAAAGAGAATCGGATCGGTCTTGAGATTGGTGATATTTTGATTCAATTGAGAAACGACCATCCTGCTTTCCCAAAAGATGCCTCTTTGTCTCTCTCGTGGAACACGAAAACCTAACTCTCACGATTACTTCAAGAACACTAAGTGTTCGACTTTGTAATTTCACATTACATGCTCTATGTCTCTTCCCTCACGTGACTTCTTTTCTTATTCTAATCTTCTAACTCCATTTTGTCTCTAATTATTTTATTAACTAAAACACATTGCTTGGTCTATGTAAAGTCATAATGCCACGTTGATCGGTACGTGGTGCATGCATGCATAAGACTAGTGTAGTTAATACTCCATGATCTTGCTCTTTGATAGTGTAGTTACAATATAGCCACGACTTTATAACCACAATTTTGTTTGATCTATACTTTCTAAAATACCAAACAAACACAAAATCTTTCATATATTGGATCTGAAACATGATTTTACAACAAGAGCCACACTGTTTTCTGAGGACCATCATTTTTCAACCAAAAGAAGAATATACCTTAAAGAAATAAGCTCAAACTCTCTATAAACAGACAAACAAGGAAATGAGCTTTTTCTGTAATTGTAAGAAGAAACGATGGTTTAGTGTATCAAACGTGTCTTTGTTACAGTAAAGATGATCTCATCGTCTTCTTCCATGTGATGTCTTAGAAACAGCTTTCATGCCTTGAGAATCTCTAAAGCAGACAAAGTGAACAAACGTTTTTCCGTTGGGATATACAGCAAAAACGCTTGTCCCGATCTTCTTGTTGCACAATGAACACATGCTATCGCTTGTTACTTGCGCCACTCCTTTCCTGTATTTGTACAGTTCCTCTTTCACCTATTTGTTTCACATGAATTTGCTTTGTTACGTATAACATCAAGCCTAAGAGTGTGTGATTAATCATCATGAGAACTTTCTTTTACTGTGAATACTTTGGCTTCATGTACATATACATACCTGCAAGTTTTCACTCTGCCTTAAGCTTTTGATGACTGAAAAGTTCCTGTGTGCTTCACTTGAACTTCTTAGAAGGGGTGCAAGAAACGGAAGCAGGTTCTGTGGAGGTTGAATATAGAATGGGTCAACTTCACTAAAAGGGATATCAGTAGATATTTGGGGAAAGATAAGAAGCCACGATCACAATCAAGATTTGGTAACTTAGACAGGTCAGATGCAAATCATGTACCTGGAGTTTAGTGTCTCTAGGTAAAAGCCTAAGGGCTTGTGCACCGTTGATCCTCTCCCATCTTTGGCTCAACAGATCAAGAACTTCAGAAATCATAACGGTGGAGTTTCCTTCTTCCAAGGGTTCTTCAGCATCAACGTCGCTTCTTCCACTATCAGTGCTGCTACTGAGACCAGCTTGCATATCTTCAGCACTTTCTATGACAACATTTTTCTTGGATCGGCCTCCTTTTACTTTAAAAGAAGAAACAGACTCCATCATCTTCGTAGCGTCTGAACTTTGGTATGGCCCTACAGCTGCAATCCGTTTTGCAAAGTCCTTTGCGCTTCTCTTTGGATTCAGATAAATTTGCAGCAGCACGAGGTAGATATTGCTGGACGGTTTTCCAGATGGTAGATGAGAAATGGACTCATATATACGATCACAGTAAGCCAGTGCCAGATCAGGTGCATGAAGCTACAAGAAAAACACCAACGAATTAAGCCATAAGCAACACTCAACAGAATCCACGGATATCTGAATTCTACATAGTTTCACAATACACTTATCAATTCAATGATATCAATACACTAGCCAATATTCAGAAGATTGAAATATATTAATGATATTTGATCTGCAAGAAGATTATTGATCGGTACCTTATGAACATAGATCGACAAAGCAAGCTCATGTTGGTTCATTTTGCCCAATATAACTGCACGCTCTTCAAAGAGGGCATCACGTGGTAGACGCTTCAACAAAGTCTCTGGACTATATCCAGAAATGCTCTCTAACGCAGACAATAGATTTTTCCTTTCCGGAAAATGATCCTTCTCATCCCATTTCTGCTCCGCACTTTTCGTAGCATGCAAATCAAGCACTTTTGAAAGGTAGATTTGTACCTATAACATCAAAAGGTTACTGCCAACGATATTTCTGCTTATGTACCGTAAAAATGCTTCCCATATGTGCTAGTTCCTCACCATCTCGTTTTGAAGATTTCCAGAAATTGCGGTTTCATTCATTGCCATCATAAGTTCTAAATATCTACCCTGCATAGTTGGAGCATGTTTCTTCAGATATGAATTGACAAGATCAGCTGAGATATTTCCAGACAAAAACAACTCTATGGTTTGTGTTGGGCAGCTTTCCAGAACAAGCATAGAGTATTCCAAGACAAGCATTGGATCAGTCCTGCAGAGAGGCTGCAAAAAGAAATTTACCAATAAATAGTAAGCATCCAACAGCTGTTTCTTAGAATACTCGAATTAGACATGAGAATGTAGACCAAGTTAGCTTCAGTCAGTACCAAATCCAACATGGTTAACAAATTTGTAGTTTAACGACCATTAAGAATCTATAGATACACGACAAAAGTTAGCACCGAGAAAACCTGCCTTCAGATACTCAATGATCAACTCAGGACTAAATATCTGAGTAACTTCAGTTTGTGACTGGTTTGATTTGGACTCTTCTGCCAGCTGATTAAGAAGCTTCAGGGATTCATGGTGCATGGAGTTGCTCTTAAACAATTCTAATAGTGCAGAATAGTTTTTACTTTTCATGAGCATCTCCTCGCAAATATTTACGTCAGAGTAATTGACACCCTTTAACAATTCTACAGCAGCTCCAGACTGGCCAGTGTGTAGAAGTGCTTGGAGAAGAGCTGTATCAAGGATTGCTGCCATCTCCCTGGCACCTGAATTAAGCGGGATCGTACCACGTCCCTGCAGACAAAAGATGTTAGACCAAAATTACTATGATGAGTACAAATCAGTTGCTTATACAATAGTCAATCAGCAGCTCCCAAAAGTTTATTATATGTTATTATCTAAGGACTAAAATCAATACGCTTTTGCAGAAAATAAATCTTGTGCACCTTGCTGGACTTTTTAGGCTTGGATGAATTAAGTGCCCCATAAGTTTTGCCAACAGCATCAGAAATGACCTCTTCTGTTCCTTCCGAAGTGGCTTTCTCAATAATCACCGGCCTCCTCTTCTGCAAATACTTTATAAGAGCCATCAGAGTGTTGTGACTCATTTTCTTAGATTCGAGGGCTGTATTGTCCTCAGACTCAAAAATATATTGAGGAGATGATGAATCCATATCATCTGAAATGCCGGATGACCCTCTTGACAGAGATGCTTCATCCCCAGAAATGTCCACCATCTTCTCTGGAGGAGGAATAATTGTTGTTTTAGGAAGAATGATGGATGGATACATTGAAAGTACAAGTGTGATATCTACTTGAGATGCAAGGAAGTGTTCCATGGCTTCCTCATAGCTCCCGTTCTCAAAAAGATAATGAGCGTATCTGTATTATGATAAAGTGAAAACGAATGTAAACATGAAGAGTCTCATGGAACTGCGCATTACTACTACAGGGTGGGTAACTGTAAGAAGGAAAAAAAGGGCTACTAGTATTACACACCTTGTATGAATTGAACTCTCTTTTGCAGCTCGTAGGCTTGAATCTTCAGGGGGGAGTAACTTGCATAGAGCTAAGGCTTCCTCAAAGTTACCTGAAGCTGTCAATTGCACAATCTGCAATAAAACTTAACTTTTTTCAGAACATTTTAGAAGCATCTACCACGAGTTAAAGCAAAGTCATATTAAGCAAATTGATATAGTGTTATATTCAACCAATATAAGCAACACAGTCTCCTATTCATCCATGATAAACCTCAACCAATACAACAGGTAAAAGATAACACAATCTCACATTTTTATCCATGACAAACCATGATCAGTGGCCAGAAACATCAATATTTGCTGGGATAAAGTGGATACCTGAGCACCAATAGAGACAGGGAAGAGAACATAAACAGAGTTATCCAAACCAACAATCACAGCATTGTTGCTCTTGACAAGGTGACGAATGTTTTGAAGAACAACTGTTTGTATTAAAGGATATGGACTTCGGAGCAAACGAACCTATAAAATCAAAGCCAAATGACATAAGCTCATATCATGTACATAAATATGAGAAGAGAAGCAACTGGAATATTGCTACGCAAGAAGTTTATATACCTCAACTCGGCGAGGTAACAAGGCTATCGCATACGGGTTTTGAATGACAATATTCGTGGGAGCCTCTGACCAACAAAGTTTCTCTGTTCGAAGGAGCTTTCCATTCTGATCAACAAAAACTCCAATATTCTCCTACAAGTACAACAAGAAAAACTAATTAAAAAACATTCCTAAACATCCTAAAGTCTACTAACTGGTAAATCTGATAAAGTTGAGGACAAGAAATATCGGATACAAAGATCACAAACAACAAATAACAGACGCTACCACAAAGATTCTCATAAAACGCATTCAAATCTAAGCCAGGATACAGAATCTGTAAGAAAAACAAGGTTATAGATTGAAGGAGAAAAGAGAGAAACAATATATACCTTCCCCAAAATAAGTTCACCAGAAGGTAGAGATACCACAAGAGGAGGAGCAACCCTACCAGAAGGAAAGACCTCAGAGAGTGTCCCATTGGTAGTGTTAAGTATCACGTACTCTTTTCTTATGCCTAAACAAATGTTTTCCCCGCACCAAGATATGGACTTGACAGTATCAGGAACTCCATATTCTCTCACCTCTACAAATCCTCCACCTAAACAATCAACAGCAACAACTCTTTATTCATCAACAAGGTTCCAAAATTTAATACTATGTATAAACTAGACACAACCTCAACTTCGATAATTCAAATTGAATACAAAAATCTTAGAGATTTCTACCGTCGTGCTTGAAGACACAGACCCTCTTTTGCCTAGAAAAGCACAAGAACCCACGTCGATCATCCCATGAGTAAGCATTAGCGCCTTTAGATTTAGTAATCACAGAAACATTCTCCAGATTAGGAATTCTGTGAAAGACGATTGACTCTGAGAGAGATAAAAGCAGCTCTCTTGAAGCCAAAACCTCCATCCCCACGATCGGTTTCTTAGAGAACCCGGACACGGTGGTTTCCAGCACGTAACTCTCTTGCTGCAACTCTGAAGGATCGGATGCGGAAGATTCCGGCGGAGAGTAAATGTGGAGAGAACCGTCATAGCATCCGGCAAAGAGCTTGGAGCCATAAGATTCAACAGCATTGATCTTAGCGGGACAATCCTTGATTAGCTGAAAGGAATCATAAGCGTTGTGAACCATTTCTCTTATTCACCAACCTTTTAAAATTTCGTACTTTTTCTGGGAAATCACCAAGGATTCATGGTGTTCAACTCCAATTAGAACAACAACAAAAACTGAGATAAAAATCTGGAAACTGAAGATGAGGATCAAAACTGAGAAAATATCATGAACCCTAGTCCAATAATTTACAAAGAAACGATTTTTATCACAGATATTTCATTCTCTCAATTTCCGAGCTCGAATTCACTTGGAGCAGAACATTGATTGATCCTTTCACAATCCAATCGAACGTGCGTTGTTTTTCAGTTCTTGCAAAAAAAAATAAAAAAAATCGCAACTTTAAAATTGAAATTATTTTAAGACAAGTGGTCCCGGCGGGGCTCGAACCCGCGACCTTCGGCTCATAAGACCAACGCTCTAACCAACTGAGCTACGGGACCGATTGTAACCATAAAAATAAATGAAATAATTATCCTATATACATTACTATTTCATATCAAGTAAACGACGTCGTTTGATCAGACTAAGTGAGGAACAATAATTACATAAATCTGATATCTTCAATTAATAAACATAACTAATATTACAATGGTAATAATATTCTCACAGATACATAAGCCTCTCTGATGGCAAGGAATATTTCTGCAGTCATTACAAGTTTCAAACAATGAGAAGTCTTTGGCTCAGTAATAACAGCAAAAGACTTGTGTAACCTTATTAAGTCTCTAACTTTAATATTATTAGCTCTTCTTCAATGAGAATTAACCTTTATTCTTGTTGTCTTGCTTCTGTGTAATGATATGTTAAACTCTTAGCTAGCTGCTGATGCAATAGAAGTTGCTGGCTCAGGAACAACATTAGTTGCAGAGAAACTGTTTGGTTTTGGATATTGCTTCTCCTCTAATCCCCAGAATCTTGCAGTTTTGACATCGTCTTCATTCATTT
>JAKUCM010007875.1:0-15135 GCA_023374145.1 Lepidium sativum
TGGTGCTGCAGGTGATTCAACATGGGAATATCATATAAATGGACGAAATTTTCAAACTCTATTATTACATTTTTATCATCAGATCAGATTGGTCAGGCAACTAATTATTAGTTTTGAGATTAAACAAATGAAGACTATGGATACACATTATGATTGAGAAAATCCAAAGATTAGACAGTTAAACCTCCACATGATGATTCACTCGGCTCATATATAGCAGCATATTTACACATGTGCTTCTGATTTATTATATGTGTTCATTTGCTTTGATTAACATAATACCAAAGTTACTTATAATATCCAAGTCATTTGATGTTTGTTTATATTGTTTTAACTTGATTTTTTGAAATTAAACAATGATGAAAAAATTTATACGGAATGTGCTGAGAAATACTTGATTTTTTTGGGTTAACTTTCCATAAGAGAATGTGGCCTAAATTTAAATATCGGTGGTCAAATAAAAATGATTAACAATTTTACACTTGAGAAAATTTGATCCCCGACATAGATTATGACAACTTCTTCCTTAAATAGAAACCAGTGTATTTAACTAATAACCAACTCAATTTGTCAAAATGTATCTTTGTTTACATTTCTTTGTACTATAGTCTAAAATGCAATAAATGGTAAGAATATATACATTATTTATCATATATAAATATTGTTTTTTCTGTGCTAGTCGTATAATTAATACATTTGGGTTTGTGTTTTGGATCTCAAAGATGCCATCCACATGATTTTTGTTACTTTTTTCGGAAATTCTTTTTTTTTGGTCAAGACGGAATTTCAATTATTATTCAATTATTTTGTATTATATTTTCTATATTATTTTTGGCCGACTACAACGTACTTAGCAAAATACATAAACTATTCTTCTATTTTTTTTTAAAAAAAAGAGAAGCTAAGTGGAAAAAAAAGTTAGTAACGAGTAAAACAACATACTGTAGTACATTGAAAATATTCTAGTAATATCATAATCCCACATTGACGAATTTGCCCTTCCGGTATTCTCGGTGAAACATCAAAATCCTTCTCCCCCACTTTTTATTTTTTTATTTTTTTTGCTCAATCCGTAAAGAGAATAGACGAAGAAACCCAGAGATTACGCATAAATTTATATCCAAACAGAAGCAAATATTCCCATATATATCTTCACAACAAGAATTTCAAACCGATTCGTAAACCGGTGAAAAAAATCAGGAAATTTCGCAACAACAAATTTTAAGAACAACTAAACAAAAAAAGAAAAGCCCTAAATTGTTGCTCATCTTTCTTCTTCTTCTTCGGATTTTCAAATTTTCCATCATTGAACGAATCCAGAAAAAATTAAACTTGTATTTACATCAACACGATGAACGAAGTAAGAATCAGTATCTGAATCCAAAAAAAAAATCAACCGGATCTAACACCTCGTTTCAATCTAACTACCAAGATTCATCTAACTTCTTCTTCAATTCATCTCGTCGCCGATCAACTCCTGGATATCAATTGGCACCGCAAGTCCAAGACGAAGCGATTCCATGATTCGTTCAAAGACTAGAACGTGGCAAGGGATGTGTAGAACTCCTTTTTGTTCGTATCCATACTCTTGAGCCGATCGGTTTAACAAACCGATGAAAACCGGATGGTTAAGTAGCTCCGCGCTCACAACGAACCTTTCCATCTCGTCTCCTACATAAACCGGAACATGTCCTTCGCGAACGGACGAGTTTTGCTTCTTTGAGCGGCAAGCCAACGAAGAAAGGAGAATTGATTCGGAACGGCGACTCGGTTTTTGTGAATCGGAGCGGAGGAGACTGTACTGAGCGGAGTCAGCGACACGGGAGAGACGGCGAATAAGATGCTTCATCTTCGATTTTACTGATTGGAGAGAGAGAGAGTGAGGAAATGGGATTGAGACTTGTGAGAGAATTAGAGAAGATTTGTTGAAGGAAAGCGAGGAAGGTTTCAGATTTTATATAGAGGTGAGGGTACTTTTGGAATTTTATTTATTTCATAAAGTAGGTACGGGGAAGGAGTACTTGCCAGGTACACCTTTACTCGTAATATTCAACTGATTTTCCTTTTTTATTATATTACAAAATTCCTATTTCAATGAATAACGAAATTATCTTTGATTTTCCTCTAACAAAAACGAAAATATATTAAACATATAATTTAACATCCCGGGATCGAGCCCCCGCTTGCATATGCAAGAACTTGGCTAATGAGACGGTCATTCCCAATATTGACAAAAAAAAAAATTTAACGATTGGTTAATGTAATTCCTCGTAATCTCAATTATAAGGTTTATAAGAGAAACAAATTATAGTTGAATGTAAGGAATTTCGTATGAGCATATTTTCATTTTTTATATGATTGCTGTCGACAAAAAAAATTTATCGATTGGTTTATGTATTAACTCTTGATTCCACTATTTTAGATAATCCTTTTAGGATTTAATCAACTTAATTTCTGCATTATCTTATACCGGTTATAGATAAATAATATAAAATTACATGATCGTGATATTATATCTTTTCAACAATAGAATAATTGGATATAGATTAACCATTAATTTTAAACTTAAATAGAAGCTTAATTATCTTTATCCTAATAAGATTAGGCATGAAACAAATATCTAGGATATAATATCTACCATATGTGATATTATATCTTTTTTAACTACCTAACAAATTAATAAGCTCAATTCTTCGGAAATTCAGGATACTAACATATTTTAATATTGGCAAGATATCGTTTATGTTATATCTGTTATCTTTAAGTGATAAGTTTAATATATTAATGAAATTTATTTGATAGAAATTTATATTTCAAATATTTGAATTATAAATTATATTTTATCGATATAATTTTATTGACAAAAAATATATATAAAAATATATTCTTAAGAATAAATGAAGCCTTCAAAATATGGTAGTAAAATCTAATTTTTATATAGGCTGTGGATTAAAGAAAAATCAAATAGATATCATAATTGTGGTTGGAAAAATTACAAAACAAGATATGGAACTTCTACTTCTGTTGACCCCCACAAAGAAGGCTTCTAGAATTTGGACCAAGTGTTTAAATATGAACCATATGTGTAATATTAGGAATAGTATTAGAACCAGTAAACGATTGATTATACAAAGAGGTCAATACTCACTCTCAACGACTTAAAAGACTTCTATATTAGTTTTGTCTTCTTTTGATCATATTCATGCCCTCACGTAACCATCATTGAAAACCCAATTTATAAGTTACTTGTAAGTTTCCATTATGCTATATTTTTCAATATTGATCACTGTTTTGTCTTATTACTTTAGACTATGCTAAAATTATTCATCGTCTTCATTGTATAAACACAAAAAAATCTATCATTTTCACAATATAAACACAAGCCATTGAAGAATATAAGTGATATAATTAATGGAGACTACAAAATAGGTGCATGCTTCATTGATCTAAATATTAGAATTGACTATTGATGATATCACTAATAGATAACTTATAACCCTATAGAAGAAGCATCCGAGTACGCAAAATTTAGTCTCAAATCGTGAATTACGACAGAATGATTAATTATGTGACTTTGTAGATACTAATTAATATCGGCCAAATCTAATAATATATCGATATTCCTATAATTTTATTAAAATACTTATTTTTGTTCTGATAAAGCGCGTGGAGGTTGTAGTAGACAGCGTCATTGCAATGTCATGCGTGGAAATCCATGAAGGACGATCACCATGTGTGTGTGTGTTAAAGCAGGATTGAAGAAGGATCATCAATTCTCCATTCTGTAAAGTTTTAAACTTTAAAGACAAAGGCTTCGATGTGACCTCGTTTTCTCTGTTTATCAAAAGTTGTCTGTCCTTTAACTTCTCTTTGGGGTCGCAACTTTAGGCTCCTTTTAGCATCCTTACTTTATTATAGTTTATACTTATTATACCCATGAAACAGATGGATTAATCAAATTATGTATGTCAGCTTCTAATTTAATTTTCGATAAATTTTGTTAACTGCTGATTTGGAAGGAAGCAACTATTGTAGATATAAAGTTCAGAAAATGTCCTAAGTAGTTAATTTCCTTACGACTCCTACTCATGTTTACTTGAAACTCCTCTCTTATGCTTTCGTAAGAATTTAGAATTTATCAAATTTCTTGTACTATTAGAAGTGTTCAAACCAAACATATATAGTGGCCATTTCCCAATATCTTTCATTGCTTAAACATAGAGTTTGGATAAAATAAAACTATATATGCGGAACCAACCGGAAAGAACAACTTCATGCAGTACTTAGTAACCAAGTATAGGCAGGCCTTCTATACAATAATGTTCCAATAAAAATTTAGTTATTTTTGCAATCAGCATATCTAAGCTAAGTTAGGTTATTTTATGTGTGTTTTTCACTAACAATTTTATCAGATAAATTTGTATTCATAACTCATACTTTTTAAATCCTATGCAACAATTATGTGACTAAAATTCTGATAAAATAGAATATAGAATTCGATATCTCACGATCCAAAAAAAACACTTCTCCTTTGTGTAATTTATATTTAAACATTAAATAATCTGTTATTTTACTAATGGTTGTTAGTCATTGATAGCACATATGCGTGGGTATAAATATTTTTTGCTTAAACAATTTTAAAATTTTATTGTTCTATAAATTAGTAATCTATCTTAATAATCAATATTAGACAAAAACACTAAAGATAAAATCAAATAGATATGTGAAAAATAAAGTTTCATAAACAAAATTTCTAAACATAAAATACAATATCATTAATTTTGTTAAAAATAAAAATTATTTCTTTTATTAACATCACTTTGACAAATCATATTATACATATGATTATATTATAAAAAACTTTTTTCAAGACATTGAAATATTGTTTGTGTATCTGGTGGCAATTGACATAAATTTTCACACTTATTTCTTTTTTTGTTTCAATAATATGTATAATTAAATCTTTCAATTTTTATTGAATTTAAAGCATATGAGTTTAAGATAGATATAAAAACAAACATTTTACTATTTGTGTATATTATTTTTATAAACAGTAATAAACACATAGAAGTAGTGTCTTATGGAAGTATATTGCTAATATAGTTGTAAATAATTTGTTTTTGAAAATTTTATTTTATATAACATGAATTTATTTCTGTGTATATATATGATATGTAATAACAAACAATATCATAATATTGCCAACCAAAAAAGACATATATCATAACTATTTTAAAAAGAAATACAAATTAACACATATAAGAATAGAGATTTAAAATACATCATAACTATCATAACTATATTTTATAAGTCTAGTCTACCCAAAAATGTAATTTACAGAAACATTAGTTTCATGTTCTTAAATTAAAAGGCTCTTAGTCTAGTGGCAGGTGGTAAGTCAATATAGGGCAGCTCATTTGCACAACCAAGGATCGAGTCCCTCCGCCGAATTTGGCTATTGGGTCGGCTAGTTGTGGCCCAATATAATTTGCCGTTGACAAAAAAAAAATCAAAATAATTTATTAAAAAAGGTTAATATAAGAAAAACTAAAGTAAATATGAATTAAACGTGACTAAACGTGGGTCCTATCGGACATCCCATCTGCGATACATATTTTTCAGGGGACTATGTCTGGTATAACTTGGATTACTTATTTTGGAGATTACTAGACCATTGGTCCAACGAACTCGCTCATTTGGCTATATTAGGACACATAAATCCTCATGGATTTTTTCTTCTACAACCTATTCAGGGTTCACGGTTTCAGATGCTTCGTGGACGCTTCCTGGAAGATGACAGACCAATTAATGGGGTTAGGGTGGTTCAGCTTTCCAGATTCGGTGGAGGGTAGTTGTTCGGGTGCTCGATGTGTTAATTGTAACTTATCATCGCTGCATGCAGAGGTCGAAACTGTTCTTTTGGCTATGGAATCACTGGTAGCTATTCAAGCTTTAGAGGTAGAAATGTCGACGGATTGTGAAGCAGTGTTGGAGATTCTTGCTAAACCGGGGGACTGGCAAACTTTTCTCCTCTACCAGGAAGACTTTGTACAGTTAAGTAATATGTTCTCGTTTTTTTTGCTTACGACTATACCACGTGATCTCAACTATAGAGTTGATGCTCTCGCTAAGTTTATAAGAGAGACATGCTATAATTGATTGTAACGAACCATGGTTTGTGCAGTTTTTTGCACTTTATAATATTGCCGTTGAAAAAAAAAAGTAAACTAAAAATAATGTTTTAGAAAAATGTAAAATTTTAGTTGAAGGCAATTTTGTAATCAACCACTTTAAAACTAAATTTAGTGTTGACACGTATTCTTTCTTAGTATAAAAAACTAAAAGTTAATATGAACTAAATCTCATTATAGTTCGTAATAGTAGTATATCAAAAAAATTTGCTATTATCAATTTTTGGATTTTTAGATAATTCTAAAACTTATAATTTTGTACGTAGATTTAAAATAAAAAACTAAGTTAAATACGTATTTATTTAAGAAAAATGTAAACTTCATTTGAATAGTAATTTTATAATCAACCATTTTAAAGTTAAACGTGACGTTGATACATAAACTTTTTTTAAAAAATCACTCTGATAATAATATATAAGATTAAAGATATAAATAATGAAACATAAACAGATATATAAAGTACTAAACAACAAGCATCTGATGCTTAAATTTTTGATAGTATTAGAAAAATAGAGAAAAAGAAAAGGAAGAAAAATGATGTGATTAAGAAATCGTTAAGACAGCTGATCAAAACATATAAATATGAATTTAAAAAAAAATACAGAGAAGAGAATATTCTTGCAACGGCAAAAGTAGTAAGAGGCCATAACCACCAATGATTGAGAAACACGTCAACAGCTTCAAACTTCACTCTGATTGGTTAGCTGTAACGCGTTACGCGTTATTTCTTCATCATCTTATTCTTATAATCTTATATATCACCGCTTCCGAATGTTAACTAAACTACTATTACATGTATACTTTTTTTTTTTTTTCAACGGCAGCATATTATATTGGGCCTGGCCGGTCCGATAGCCAAATTCCTATATAATGTAGGCATGGGGACTCGATCCTGGGTTATGCAAATGCGCTGTCTTAAGTGGACTTACCGCCTGCCACTAGACTAGATGTCATTTGCCTATTACATGTATACTTAACACTCATTTTTTTTTTTTTTGTGGACAGCCGATTATATTAGGTCACACCTACCTAGTGCAGTAGTCAAATTCCTATATAATATAGATAAGAGGATTCGATCCTAAATTATGCAAATATACTATTTTAAATGAATTTACCGCATACCACTATAATAAATAAAATAATAAGAGTTGCCGCAAATTTTGTAGTTATTACGTGTTAGAGTGAAAAAGTATTGGAATAAAGAAATGAAAAAAAGAAGTAAAAATAGAAAAGTGGAATGTTTAGTCACGTGAAAGGAGTTTTGTAGAATAAAAAAGAAATGGAAAAGAATTAAATGAATAAAAAAGACCGTACGGGGAAGTCGTACAGAGGATAAGGTACCGACCCACACCACTTCTTCTCTATCTTACGTGCCATACCGTACAAACCAACTTGACTTTTTTCGACTTTTTTTATTTATTGTTCAATTTAATATTTGATTAAATAAACATTATTGCGGGGCCTATCCTCCATTCTCACGGTTTCCCGTTACACGCCGTTTGCTTCTCTTTCTTGTTTCCCATATATTTAAATTTATTTCTTTCTTATATTTTTTATTTTCCGTGGTTTTTGATTAATAAAAGCAAAATAGAGTACCAAGTCCGATTACAATTATAGAGGTTGTCAAAAAAGGAGTACAAAGTTTAATTGCAGTATCAGACAAATCTCCAGAAATTAAATCCTAATAAGAAGAGTAAGAGAATTTAGATATAGAAAAAAGCCTAAAGAAATTAAAAAGAAATATAAGAAAATATTCTTCACAAAAACTTCTCAAACCCAAAAATCAAAGTTTTCACTAGAAACATACGAGTCTACATGAACAATAAAGTTTTCTATAGTGAATAAAAGGTATCTCACTGCTGAATAACAAAGTTTTCACTAATAGAAAGTCCCTCAATCCATATCGGAACAAGCTAATTTGAAAAACATATGAACATTAAATACGAAAAATAATTATAAACTACCTAGAAATAAATCAACGAGAGACTAGATTTCAGTCCAAATCTTTACGTAATGACAATGTGCGAAACAAACACAAACCAGAAATACCAAATTCGGGAAAAACATATCATCATATTGAACCAGATTTGATATAATAAAGGTCAACAAGATGAGGCTAAAACAACAAATCTAAACTTAGTACCTTAATTAAACCTTAACCTACGACAAACAAAACCATCTTATCATCGACGTATAATTTGATTGGCAAAAAATGTTCAAAAAGTGTGTAAATTTTTTCAATACTTCAATTCAACTAAATCCTTTATTAGAGTATATGTTTATGGATTAAAGAGTTAGTTAATCCAGTTGATTAAGCGGCTGATTACTGTATATAAACTAATTGTAGATACAATTTTTGTTTAATGAAGAAAACTCTTTCTTTTCACTTCTCTTCTTGTAAGTTACTCTTAATATGGTATCAGAGCCAAGAGAACGAAGAAGGTGAAATTCTGATGAAGATCCGTCGTTGTTCTTCAATTAACCTTTGGATCTCTCCGATTCAGGTTTTCTTCGCTGGGCTTCTTAAAGTTCTCAGCTGTTTTCTTCGTTGTTGTCTTTGTTACACAATCACTCTTCTTTTGCTTCTGATTTTCCTTTCATTGACCTAAAACCGAAGCTATTCTTCTCTTTATTTCGCATCAGTAGCTTCGTTTCTTTTCAATTTCATACGATTCATCAAGATATGGGATCAACTTTGCCATTTCGTGTAACAAATCAAGATTCTCGTCAGTCTTCAACAGATCAGTACGAGAATCCATATTTCCTTCATGCATCTGACCATGCGAGACTAGTTCTGGTTTCTGATAGGCTCAACGATGGTTCAGATTTTCATTCTTGGAGAAGATCTGTTCGTATGGCTCTCAATGTCAGAAACAAGTTGGGATTTATTGATGGTACAATATCGAAACCAGCTAGTAATCATAGAGATTCTGGTTCTTGGTCTCGTTGCAATGACATAGTTGCGACTTGGTTAATGAATTATGTTTCCAAGAAAATCGGATAGAGCTTACTCTTCATGTCTACTGCTCAGGCCATATGGAAGAACCATCTGTCCCGTTTTAAGCAAGACGATGCACCGCGGGTTTATGAAATTGAACAGTGATTGAGCTTGATTCAACAAGGACCGATGGATGTAAGTGCATATTATACTGAGCTTGTTACTCTTTGGGAAGAACATAAGAATTATGTTGAACTTCCTGTATGCACTTGTGGTCATTGTGAATGTAATGCTTCAGTCTTATGGGAAAAATTACAATAGAGGAGTCGTGTAACTAAATTCCTAATGGGTCTTACTGATGCGTATGAACCAACTCGGAGGCATATCTTGATGCTAAAACCTATTCCAAGTATTAAAGATGTGTTCAATCTTGTTACTCAGGTTGAGAGACAGAAGGCTATCAGACCTTCTCCAAGACTTGACAGTGTTGCCTTTCAAAGTTTAGGACCGATTGATAGTGCTTATGCAGCAGCAGATTCCAATGGTTACTCTTATGATCAGGTGACAATGCTGTTTGTGCAGTCTCTTACAACAAGAACAAGTCTCAGCAGAGACCACTTTGCAGCCACTGTAATAGGATTGGACACACTATTCAAAAGTGTTACAATCTACATGGATTTCCACCAGGGCACCGTCTTTATCAACAGTCTTCTGCACCTGCCAACTCACAAGTATCCTACATAAGAAACAAGTCGAGTTATGAGCAAAAGAACTACAATGTTCCTAAAACTGGTGCAATGGCTCAGGCTGTCACAGACTCTAACTGTGTTAAGTCTACTCCACTGACTCTTAATCTCAGTCAGTTCCATCCTGATCAAGTTCAATCACTGACGTCAGCTGAATGCACATGCTCATGCTCCAGAGCAGGCGTCTCATTTCCCTACAGCTAAAATTACAGAGAATGGAGTCATGGCTATTCAATCTTCTTTTGGTACTGTTTCATTTGATTTTCCTTCTACAAGCCTCAAATACATAAACAACTGCCTCATTTTACAAAATCATTACTTAAATTCTTTACATTCTCTTGTTCCTAATGGTGCTTGGATTGTTGAGAGTGGAACTACTAATCATGTCTGCTCGAATTTGGCTATGTTTAGTGAAACCTTTCCTGTTTATGGTGTTACAGTTTCACTTCCAAATGGTATTAGGGTTCCCATTAGTCACACATGCACAATTCACATATCCAAAACTTCGATTCTCTATGATGTTTTGCTTGTCACTTCTTTTTGATTCAATTTGTTAAGTGTTCATGCTTTGTTAATGAAATCTCATTGTTCAACTCATTTTTATGAAAATTGTTGCATTCTTCAGGACCTTACTCAGGACTTGACGATTGGTAGAGGAACCATTTTACATGGATTGTACATTCTGGAAACTGAACTTGTTTTGTATAATGGTGACTTCTGTGGATCCTTGTTAGTTGATGAGAAGCTTTGGCATCAACGCCTCGGTCACCCATCGTCTGCCAGGTTAGAATACCTTTCTGATTCTTTATCTTTGTCAAAGAATGTTGCTCTGCGTAGTGATCATTGTGATGTATGTCCATTAGCTAAACAGAAAAGATTGTCGTTTGTTTCTCATAGGAATTAGTCAGCGTCTATCTTTGATCTTTTGCACCTTGATGTTTGGGGTCCTTTTTCTGTTGAATCTGTTGAAGGGTACATGTATTTTCTTACAATAGTAGATGATTGTACTCGGATTACTTGGTTATACATGATGCATAATAAAAGTGATGTTTCTAGTATATATCCTGAGTTTCTTAATCATGTCCAGACTCAATTTGGTAGCACTGTTAAATGTATTCGCACTGATAATGCTCCTGAGTTAGCTTTCACTCATTTGCTTAAAGAAAAAGGCATCATACATCAGCTTTCTTGTGCATACACACCACAACAAAATTCTCTGAAGGAAAGAAAGCATCATCATTTACATAATGTTGCTAGAGCTCTGTTTTTTCAATCGAATGTACCTCTGCTTTATTGGTCTGATTGTGTTCTTGCTGATGTTTTTCTCATAAATAGAACTCCTTTAGTATTAAATAAAAACTCTCCATATGAATTGATGTTTCATAAACTTCCTGATTATATGTTTCTCAAGTCTTTTGGGTGTTTGTGTTATGTTTCTACTCTTCCTAAGGATAAAATCAAATTCACAGCTCGTGCTTCTGCTTGTGTGTTCCTTGGTTATCCTTCTAGATACAAAGGTTATAAAGTAATGAATCTTGAGACTTGTGAAATTACAGTATCCAGGAATGTTGTTTTTCATGAGCATATATTTCCTTTTAAAAACAAACAAACTTCTCATTTGAATACTGATGTTTTCTCGGAGTCAATTCTTCCAGTTTCTACTCATGTTGTTATTGACAATTCTGTTCTCGAACTAGACACAAGTGATTCTTTGTATACTTTACCTGCTGTTTTAAATGATTTGCATTCCCTTGGGTTCATCTGCATTGCACACTAGTACCACATCATTATCACATGAAACTGTAGCAACAGAAACTTCAGGGGCTTCATCAAATGCAGCTCGTCGTAGGAGACAGACTAAAGCACCAAGTTACCTTTCTGATTATCATTGCAATCTTATTCGACTTGCTCTAAATTCAGATTCATATTCTTTAAAATTTTCTACTTCACATCCAATTTCTTCTGTTATTGATTACTCTAAGTTTCACTCTTCATATCAGTCGTTTGCTCTTGCTATAAGTCTTGATACAGAACCAGAAAATTTTAAACAAGCTATGACACGTCCTCACTTCCCTAAAGCTATGGATGTGGAAATTACTGCTATTGAGCATAAGAAAACGTGGAGTGTTCAGTCTTTACCAAAAGGTAAACATGTGATTAGATGCAAATGGGTTTACACCATAAAGTACAACCCCGATGGCTCAATTTTTCGTTATAAAGCTCGCCTAGTAGCTAAAGGCTACACTCAACAAGAAGGTATCGACTATATGGATACTTTTTCACATGTTGCTAAACTGGCTAGTGTGAAACTTCTTTTAGGATTGACTGCCATATATGGCTGGAGATTAATCCAAATGGATGTAACAAATGCTTTCCTCCATGGTGATCTCCAAGAAGAAATTTACATGAATGCACCTAATGGGAGTCTTCCACCTAATGTTGTTTGTCGATTGCATAAATCCATATATGGATTAAAACAGGCGTCAAGGCAGTGGTACAATTGCTTCTCTGCAGTGGTTTTGAAGGCAGGTTTCATGCAGTCTCCCAGTGATAATACTCTGTTTGTTAAGCAGAACATATCATCTTTTATTGCCTTATTAGTTTATGTGGATGATATTCTAATAGCTTCCAATGATGATAGTGAATTACAATAGGTGAAGGATGCTCTTCACCATGCTTTTGAGATTAAAGACATGGGCACTCCTCAATATTTTCTGGGAATTGAGATTGCTAGAAACAGAACAAGAATATCCATTTGTCAGCGCAAGTATGCACTTGATATTCTCTCTAAAACAGGGATGCTTGGCAGCAAACCTTGTTCTGTACCAGTGACTGCTAATGTTCGGCTTGCTAAGGACACATGGCATCTGCTTGAGAATGGGTCTTCTTACAGAGAGTTGATAGGGAGGTTATTGTATCTCACAATAACCAGGCCATACATTACTTATTCAGTTCACAAACTCAATCAATTCCTCTCCTGTCCAACAGATGCCCATATGGAAGCTGCTCAACAAGTTCTACGATATTTGAAATCGAATCCAGGACAAGGTTTGTTTTTTGCTGCTGATAATGAACCCTGTCTCAATGCTTTTGCAGATGCAGACTGAGCTACATGCCCTGATACTCACAGATCAATTACTGGCTTCTGTGTGTATCTTGGAAAGTCATTGATTTCCTGGAAATCAAAGAAACAACAAACAGTTAGTAGAAGTAACACATAGGCTGAGTATAGAAGCATGACCCTCGTCACTTGTGAACTTCTTTGGCTCAGTCAATTACTCAAAGATCTTTAAGTCACAGTCACCTCCGCAGCCAAGCTATACTATGACAACAAGTCAGCTTTACACATTGCAACAAATCCAGCTTTTCATGAACGAACAAAACATATTGAAATTGACTGCCACACAGTTAGAGATCAAGTCAAAGCTAGATTTCTGAAGTTGTTTCATGTGTCTAGCACTAACCAGCATGCATATATTTTTACAAAGGCTCTTCAACCCGGTCATTTTCATTCAATACTGCAGAAAATGTCGGTTTCAAGTCTCTTTTTACCAAGTTCTGATTCAGAGATTTGAGGGGGGCGTATTAGAGTATATGTTAGAGTATATGTTTATAGATTAAAGAGTTAGTTAATCCAGTTGATTAAGCAGCTGATTACTGTATATAAATTAATTATAGATACAATTTTTGTTTAATGAAGAAAACTCTTTCTTTTCACTTCTATTCTGGTCAGTTACTCTTAATATCCTTCGATTCTTCTATGTATTGAGTACGAGTGGGTTAAAGTTAGAAAATTAGGAAAGACTATTAGAGTCACAAACAAAACTATCAGTAAAAGTCAAAAATTTGACTTCAAACTTAAAGACTTAAGAGGCAACCTGAGGGATCCACCCACCGTAGTACGGAGGACAAGTCAGACCACACTCTGGTTTCAACATTTCTGTCTCTTGCACATTAATTTAATTGCTTAATGATATTACAGAGACATAATTGAGAGGTAGTTAGTTGTATATTTATAAGCCTCGCAATAAAGAAGATGTATAATTTAATTAAAAGTGGTCCATATAGATGGATTCAATATGAAAGTGGAGGGTGCTCACGTTGCAGCTTGGTCTTAGCTTTTTGGGTAAACTGATGTCACACTTGGCTCCACCTTTGTCTTTTTGTTTTCTCTTTCAATCTCTTTGGAATATTAATGACGTTTTTTGACTCATCATCTTCCTTTATATCTTTTCCATCACTAAACCTACTTATTATATTGTTGTAGATTTGATAATGCCATGATTTTTTCATTTTATCCTTTTTAATATCATCCTATGGTCGGTCTTGTGCTCGTGTTTTGATTAAAGTTTGATTGTCATTTTCAGTTCTTTTTTAGTTTTCATGTTGCCAATTACCTTGCTTGCTACCTAATTTAGTTGATTACCAATAAATTTTACTATAAAGTTAGACAAGTATTAATCATATAAGGGCTTTCATAGAGATTATTATATTTGGAGAATCACTTTTTGATCTTTTTTACTGGAACATATTTTATGGTGTTATAAATGGAATATTGTTTATCCATTGGCCCAAATAAGTCACTATTTATGTTTGTTGCATAGTTAGGCTGAGCCCGATATAATATATGGGCCAAGGCCCATAGAATCAATCTTATTATCCAAAAGCAAAGTTATCGTCTTTCCTGCGAAATTACCGTAAACCCTAGTTCCTCTGATTCTTCTCCAAGACGGAAACTGCATAACTATATATATTTGACATTCATTTCAATTTTACAGAGACGGCTAGGGTTTGTTTGAGGCACACGGTCTCGATGAGATTGGACAGAACACTGAAGCTGTTCGGAGCTCCGTCTCGGACCTAAGTCGATTCGGTCGTGTCGTCCAGATCACTGCTTTTCACCCATATGAGTCTGCACTCGATGCTCTCAACCAAATCAATGCAGTCTCCGAAGGTGACTCTCTCTTCACTACCATTCTTCCTTTTCTCAATGTAATTATGAATAATGTTTTTGAATTTTAGCTGAATTCAAAGAAATAAAATGAATTACAGCTATCTGTCATCATGCGCCAATATATTCATAATATTGGTAGTCCATTGATAACTACATGAAATATTTGCATTGAATTTTGTTTTTTATAACAATGATGGTATTGAATTGATAATGTTCCAAGAACACAGAATTATAATAATCCATAAAGAGAACAAAGTATTGCATTCAATTTTGTTTATACCTATCTTGTAGGTTACATGACTGATG